>JANHFL010002857.1:273642-290861 GCA_032468155.1 Oxyrhabdium leporinum | reverse complement strand
AAGCTGTAAACCGCCCCGAGTCTTCGGAATGGGGCGGTATATAAATGTAAAAATAAATAAAATAAATAAATAAAAGAGAGCGAGAGGAACGGAAGAGGAGACAGAATGGCTTCCTCAGCCAACAGACCATCCATTATCCAAATCATTGTAAGGTCTTCCAATATTTGAGAGTCTGTGACAAAGAAGACGGGTTCAGCCTATGGTCCAAAGCAGGACAAGAATTTCCTCAATTCAGCCCGGTGCTGCCTGTTGCACGTGTGAACCGAATGGCTTTCCCTCCCTCTCTTCACATGTACACTTCTTTTTCTTTGCTGGAGAAACTATTTCAGAATTCATTTCATTTAACACGCTTTTTCCAAAGCCTTGCACTGACAACCTGTTTTAAAGTTCATTGCTATTTCTTTTCATGCTGATTAGATTTTCCCGTGCCAGTAATTCACATTGCAACTATTTTTTTTTTTCTGGCACAGGCAGCGTTGAAGACTCCCGTTCTATTGCTGTGGTATCTGTGCTAACGGTCTCAGATCAACCTCCTGATTGGAGCACATATTCCTGCTCTGTCCTGTGAATTAATCAGTATTCCTAAATAAGGACTTGATTGCTTACTGCCTTAGCTTCTTCTCATATTGACACCGAGTATAAACGACTTAGAGGAGGGAATAGAAGGGGAACTCATCAAATCTGCAGACGATACTAAGCTGGCAGGAATAGCCAACACCCTAGAAAAGGAGTGTCAAACTCGCAGCCGGACGTGTCACGTGCTGGCCCCACCCCTGCCCAGTTTAGCAAAGGGGGGAAATGTCCCTAAACGTCACGTTATGCCGCCATGACGATGCGAGTTTGACACCCCTGCCCTAGATGGCAGGCTCAAGATCCCCCCGGGCCCTATCTAACAAAATGAAATTCAATGTAGAGAAGAGTAAAGTCTTACGCCTAGGCAAGAAAAAACAAAAGTACACATATAGACTGGGTGAAACCAGGCTTAAGAGCAGGAACTGTGAGGGGGATCTTGGAGTCCTATTCCATTCCATTCCATTCCATTCCATTCTATTCTATTCTTTATTTTCTATATTCTATTCTATTCTATTCTATTCTATTCTACTCTATTCTACTCTATTCTCCTCTCTTCAGATCCAGCCTAGTTCTTTTCATGCCATTTTGAAAAAAAAGAAGAAGAAATGAACGGGATGCCACGACTATCCTTAAATTTTCTGATTTGCTTTCATTACGAGCCGAAAGGGATTCGGCTGATTGGGCCACCCAGAGACCCCCGTGTGCCATTTTTATTTCCGAAAGCCAAACGCCGTCGGAGTGGAATTATTTCCAGACGAGCGATTAACTGGAGTCATTTATTTTCCGGAAGAGAAAAGTTTAATTCCCGCTTTAGCTGTCCCCGAGGAGCCGTTGCTCCGTTGGCAAAGCTCCATCAAGGTGGCTAATGGAGTTTCAGCCCTCTTTTCCCTCTGAGTTGTGACCGGTGAACGGAGCTCCCTCTGGGGCCAACGCAAGCGCTGCCGTGGGGCGAGGAAAAGGCCCCGTTGAGCCTGGGTTTGAAGCAGCCGCTGTGTCGCTGGGGGAGATCGGGCGTTTGATTTTATTTTGATTTCATTTCGATCCTGACTTTTATTACTTTGGGTAAATGAATCACGACTTAAGACAGGAATTCCTCCTATTTTCCTCACAATGACAACCCTGTGAGGTGGGCTGGGGAGAGAAAGAGAGAATGAGAGAGAGAGAGAGAGAGAGAGAGAGAGAGAGAGACCAGGGGAGAGAGACCAGGGGAGAGAGAGACCATGGGAGAGAGAGACCAGGAGAGAGAGAGAGACCAAGAGAGAGAGAGAGAGACCAAGGGAGAGAGAGAGAGAGAGACCAAGGGAGAGAGAGAGAGAGACCAGGGGAGAGAGAGAGAGGCCAGGGGAGAGAAAGAGAGAGAGAGCCCAGGAGAGAGAGAGAGAGCCCAGGAGAGAGAGGGGGGGAGGGGGGGAAAAAACTGGCCCAAAATCTCCCAGATGGCTTGCATGTATAAGGTGAGGCTAGAACTCACTGTCGCCTGGTGATTGGCCCAAAGTCACCCAGCCAACTGTTATGCCTAAGGCGGTACTAGAACTCACTGTTGCCTGGTGATTGGCCCAAAGTCTCCCAGATGACTTGCATGTATAAGGTAGGACTAGAACTCACTGTTGCCTGGTGATTGGCCCAAAGTCTCCCAGATGACTTGCATTTATAAGGTAGGACTAGAACTCACTGTTGCCTGGTGAGTTAAGGAGGAAGCAAAATACAGGATATACTGGAACTTTTAAAGTCTGTAACAAGATTTACTATTCTGGCGCCTCCTTTGGCTATGCAAATTGGGAATTCAAAAAGTTGAAGCTGCCCGGAGCTAGTGGCATCAAGTTGCAGAGGGCCACCCAGAGCATTGCAATTGTGAGATTCATATTCAGTTCAATGGAAAATATGCCTTTTTAGAAGGGCAAGATAGACGAATCAATTCCGAAATGATTCACTCTTCTGAAGAGAAAGGGAATTAATATAAGATTTTAAAATGAGAAGACTCTAAATTCCCCTAAATTCTACATGGAAATAGTGGAGCACATTCGTTCCCTCTCCAGCAGGCCAGAGATTCCTGACATTTGATTTGCATTTATGTCAAAGGTGTGTTTTATAACAATTTATCTCTAAGCAGTATCAGCAAGACATTTGATGAGCAAAGGTTGCCTTTCCTTCTTTTAAAGCATCTGCCTATTTTAGCTGTAATTACTGCTAGCACCTAATTATTTCTAGCTTTTGGCTAAAGCAGAAGTCCCTGCAATTTATTGATAAACTTCTATTTTCCACCCACATCTTAATCAATTTGAAGCTTTGCTTCCTGCTGGAATTAACTTTTTATTGTTGATGAATATCCCCTTATCTTCATTTTGCTTGTTTAAAAAAAAGTGTGTTGGAAAGTGCTACAAAAAACTCATTGAAGCTAAATAAGCCTGAAACAACAACGACAACATTTTAATGTTCTTTCTTCTTGTCTATAAAGCTGTATTGTGGGTTTTTGAATTCTTAGCTCGATTGTTCAATGCAATTAATTAAGCAATGGGATCTCAAGAGAATTATGGTGCTAGAGAAAATAAAGGGGGAAAGTTTTACACAAATCCCTGCACGGTTACTGTTTGCTATGTTGTTATGGAATTCAGTAGTTCATCTCAAAAAGACTGCAGCCAAATTGTGACCAAAAAATAGCATCTTGAAGAAGCTGTGTGGTTCTGTCTGGGGTTCCTCAGCTTCAGCTCTTGGCCTTGTTTTTTCAACGGGAGAATATTGTTCCCCAGTTGGGATAAATAATAGCCATACCAGGCTGATCAACACACAGCTGAATCACACTATGCACATGATATTGGGTGCAATAAGATTTACCCCACTTTTTGGTTACCAGCTTTCAGACGTATTCTTCCACTATGAAGGGAAACTGTTCTACTGCGAGAATATAAGAAAATAATTAGTAATATTCAACTGCCAATCAATGCAGATATTACTGATGCTATATACAACAGGCTTCACTCCAGATATCCACCTACTGGGACAGCCGGAAACTTGCTGGATAACAACTTCAATCTACTTCAGGCCTGGTTGCAAGAATGGTCCTCTACTGCTCCTCCAGAGTGTCACAACATTCCCTGCTTTACAGCTGAACCAAAAGGATTCAATCTACTCTGCAAGACCTGGTCAAGCCTCAATAGGATTCGGAGTCAACATGCTGGGTGTGCTAGCCTCCTCTGTAAATGGGGAAAGTTCTTGTCTTTGGAATGTATGTTACATATTTTATATTATATGTTATACAAATATATCACAAATATAAGTTATGAATAAAGAGGGCCTGTAATACAACCATAGTTAGCCTTTTCATGAACTCCCTGGGAAACTCACGTTGCTGGAATGTGTGGATAAGGAAAGATTCTGAGTGTGTGTATGAATTATCTATTGTTGGTGATACCAGGTACAACATTAGTGGGTAAGGAATGTAGGGAATAAGAATGTGAAGTTCCTGACAAGACCGGGCAATATGTATCAAACGGTATAAATAGAAGATTGGAGTGAACCCAGAACCCCGAAGTTTAAGGTGACTCTTGTTGGAGCAGGAGATGCCCTGAGTCTGCTTCCCAGCCCACTCTAACACAGCCTGATCAGGTGAGGGTTGAGAGTGTGAGTATTGCGTGAATGAGTAGCCTAGTTGGGCAGCAATACTTACAGCAACTTGAGTAGTCTTGTTGGACACAGTTATTTGAATAGCCTTGTTGGGCATAGTAACCTGAGTAGCCTTGTTGGGCATAACTTATTGTACTAGGATAACTTTGAAATTATACAAGTATATATATATACAAATATAAAGGAACTAATTAAGTTTAATTGCCTGCTTGCCTTGCTTTTTGTCCGAATAATACAAGAATAAAAGAACTATTGGAAAATTCTATTTTGAGTGGCTTTAATTTCAATTTTATGATATGTTATTTTGGACCCTCTGAGCACATGGGGACCCCAGGGACTTTCTGTATGCAACTCCACTATGTATTGACTATATGACTGGTCTACCTTTGAATTTGTAAATAGAGTTTTATATTTGCTCATTGAGAATGTAATTGTGATCTGTTTTTTAACATTTTCTTCCATATACTAAATAAATCAATTAGTGGTTCAATTGTTGGACTAGATGAAGCCTTTCTGCCTTTGAACTTAGCAAAAATGTCAAAATAAAGGACAATTAAATAGAATTGAAATAACCCCTTTTCCTTGTAAGGATTAGCTGACACTCACCCTATAGACGTCAATAAAAGGATTTAATTAAAATACTTCTTTATTAAACAAATTTATATAACTGCTCTTCTGGTCAGTGGAATTCTAGACAGTGATATCACTATATTATGAAATGATCAGAATATGATGCTACAGAAATTTGAAAATATCTGATGTTCACTTTGAATTTATGTGAGCCATAAAATACACTTGAACTTTGAATTCAGATCCTTTGTTCTGGAAAATGGCTTAAGTGCCATGTTGATGCTGAATTGGCCATGAAGTGGCACCTGCTTGCATTTGGCTAAGATCATTGACCACAGGAACAATGGATACATTAAGAATTATAGACAGAGAAAGAAAAAGGGAAGAGGAGGGGAAGGAAGAGGAAAAGCAACTTGAGACCTTTAAAATCTGAATTGTTAAACAAAAGTTGCATCACCCAAAACTAGCCTTATTTTGACAGCAGGACATGTATATCCTTCAAATTGCAAGATACCTTCAGCTATATTAGTCAATGTGCATTATGGTCATATTAGTCCCAACTCAAAATAATCCTGACTATATTCACTGGGCCCATGTGTCTAGCAAAGAAGGGCCAACTGTTAGCCATTCTGTACGTCTGTTGGTTTATGTTACATTATTAAGGGGTTTTATTTTTGAGTTTTGGATTGTCCTTTTTATAGTTCTAGCCAATTCAATTTTGTTATTGTTTGTTTGTTTCACAAAACACTGTATAGAAGGTCAGAACTCATGCTTTGTATGCAAAGGTTCTATTTTCTATCTAAGAAATCCTGCCTGTAACCGTTAACAGCCAGAATACATCAGTGCAGACCAAGGATAAGCAGCATGGTGCCCATGATTAGCATCTGCCAAATACTTTGACTCACCTGAGTTTATTTTATTTTAAACATTGTTTTGAAAAAAAAAAGGATTAAATAGAAAACCAACATGCTTTCGACATCTTCCTTATTTCTGTATCAGCCCTGTGTCAACATTCTTAGGAAATAGGCATAGCATGCGGCTTCCACATTTGTTAGGAGGTGAGCTTGTCTACCTAAAAAAAGGAAATAAGTCAGCTGAGAAAATAATGAGCACCAAGAAAGGAGGAGATTTTAACCTCTTGCCTTCAAAGAAGTAACTGCTTTGTTACCGTGTTTCACATGGCAGCCACGAATCATGCAGAATATGACAGGGACATGTATGTTGCTCTCTGAATCATTACCGCTTTTACTGGTGGAGTCATTTTGCATTGATTGTTGTATCAGTTTTGGGAGGTTGCACATGATTGCCTGGAATGGGGTGACCTACAGATTCCATAAATTATTAAGTAAGTAAATAAATACATTCAAAACATGTCATTGCCTTTCCCTAAACTAGTCAGTGCTGCTCTAGGTAAACTGCAAATGCTCAGAGTGTGGTGGATTCTCATAAAAGAATGTCAGCAGAGGAATGGATGCATGACCGTTCCTAGGAAACTAAGACCTCCTGGTTTTGCATTATAAGCCACGAGACTTCACTTACCAATGTAAATTAAAAAAGAAAATGTTGGAAACATTGCCGCTTAGAGGTTAATCAACTCCCAGATTTACTCATATTTTCCTCTTTTTTTCCTTAACAAAACTCAGTATATTCAGTAATCTAGAAATCTTCAAAATGAAGGTTTCTGTATTTGTTTCACTATTTTCTTTAATTATATAGTCTCTGCTCTAAGCTAATTAAGTATGAAATTAATATATACCCTGCAACAGAATGTGTATTTATGTCAGTGCACCGGGGATATATCCCAGATCAGACTGCTGATTTAGTGCAGTCAGAAAAGATGAAGCACAGCTGCCAAACTCTATTTTTCTGTTCAGCATAGACATCACCTCTGTCTTTGAGAGAAACATGAATAAGTATGCAGATCAGTAAAAAAATGGTCCCTAGCTTTTATGTATTATTATATTTCAGATGCTTGAGAGTATATGTGATTAAATGCATCGTTGTTTCCCTACAGTGTGGAGAACAGAATGAGGGTGATGTTCAGGACAATTGATGTGAGACAAGGTGAGATATAAAAACGTTCCTGAGCTCTGTACAGCAGCTGGCAGCCAGGAGTAGATTGGTTTGATTCTCCAGCCTCTTTGAGAGTGTGTAAAAAGATGGAATTGCAGTGAAATGGCATGTAAAGAGGACAACACAGATGAGAATTGGATTTTAACTCACCTGCATATCTCTCATTGTAGTCTACTTATATTTTGATTCTGCGTAATTCACTTCTTTCTTTCTTTCGGGGCCTTGCTTCAGACAACTCAAATATGAATATTGAAAGTCACTTAAACACAAAAGACATTTCTCCCTGTTCATAAGTATGGAAAACATTTAATAGCCAGAGTTAACTTTTTAAAATGGAGGGATATTGAAATCACTAAGTAAAGGGAGGTTTTGGGGTGGAAATTGGGGGCTTGTTTTTATTTTTAACAGTGTTGTAGCTATTTTAAAACTTGCATTATTTCAATCATGGTCAGATGGAGCTCCAGGAGCTGAAGAAGGTGAATATTGGATTTGGAATCATAGACTGTTCTTGCTTGCAGTTGGATACTCTAATCTTCCTTCAAGGAGTTGTATTTATGCTTGTCTTGTTTTTTGGATTCTGATTATATTGGTTGGTAGGGTGAAATAATTGTTTCAGGGAGTACATTTTGGGCTGTCATTAAAAAAAAACCCCATAGCTATTGTCCTTCAATTCGTGGTTAATGCTTATACTGAAAAAGGGAGAGGTCTCTTTGAGATGTTTCTGATTGGTGTGTCAAAATAATTTGATTGGGTACTATGACCTCAGTTGATGGAGAAACCACTTGAAGCCATGCCTCAATCAGGAAATTATGGAGGTCAACTTGGTTCTCCTAGAACAGGATTGCCAAACTTAAGGCTCACTGGCTGGATCCGGCCCACTGAGTGCTTAGATCTGTCCCATGGTGTCTCTGCCAGCAAGAATGGAGCCCAGGAGGGCCATGCCTGTTTTCGCTGGCAGAGCACTGCAGGAGGCTTCCCAGCCGAAAACAGCCTGTGGGGGGCCACCTGGCCACCACAGGTGCCCCTGACATGAGTGACATCGATCTGACCATGCCTACCTGGACATGCCTCCCTCCCAGCCCCCCGAGGTCAAACACAACCCTGATGCAGCCCTCAATGAAATAAATATGATTACAGTGCCCAGTTTAGTTAAAGTAATGTGCACTCATCCAATTGATCTTTTGGTGCAGTTCTGAACAATACTTGAGATTTGCAGTACGTAACTGTCTTGTTGGTTTGTTAAACATGAGGAAGCAGTATTATTAACAGATATCTGCTCTATTTGTATACTTGTCAGACTACAGAAAAAGAATATACATGTCTGGACCAGTTGTTATATAAGTCTGCTCATGGAAGTAGTATTGAAATAAGACTGATTTATGAAAAGTATCAAAAGAGACTACATGCTCTAAAGCTCGACTTGAGTAGGAAATCTTATGACTGAATTTGGATGAAGGTTGCTAACAAAATGTGACACCTCAAGGATCTGGCATGTTCTTCAGCCAACTATGTTTTTCAAAAGACAATATAAAAAGTACTGGTAACCCTTAAGAATGAGGGAGGCTTTACAGTATTATGTGTTTCTTTCTATATTGTAGAATTTGTTTCGATTTACAATGAACAGACTATTGGGTGTTTTGTGTTTAAGGATGCTAAAAGAAAAATAAATTGAACTCAAGGATAACTCTATTACTGTTCCAAAAATTTGATTTTGTTGCTTGGAATTTCAAGGGCCTTTATCTTTGTTCATAAAAACAGAGGGGGCATCTATCAGATTAAATGTATGTACACAAGCAAGATTCGGGTTAACAGTTTCTGTGATTGATGGTGAGAAAGGGTGGGGATTGAGATGATTAACAAATATTACAAGGTAATTTTAAAGATGGAAAGCATCTTTTAAAAAAACTAAAAAACCCTCAAAACAGGACTTGATATTTCTCTGCATGCTAATCACATTGCACCACTTCTATTTATCTACTCATTAAAAAGCACAATAAATTTGCCCTAAATACAAGTTACCAAGTGCTTGAATAATTTGATTCTCATATGCTTGGGAAGCTCCTCCTTCAGCTGTTTAGAACAAGCACCTCCAGAGCTTTTCAGTGAGAAAGTCAGCACATCCTCCAGTCACCTACTCTGCCTCTATGGCTACTTCTGGAACCTGCAGTTGCAGTGACTCATAGCCTTTGGTACAGATGTACATCTGTGCAAATAAACCTACCTGCTGGCTTCAAGTGAAAGTATAATTTAAAAAAAAAGCTGTGTGCTGCCTTGGTGCATATTATTATTAACTTGTACTTATTGGCCACTTTTCAGCACACACTCTCAGAAAAGCTGATAATAAAACAATAAAAGCATGATTATAGCACAGATTGTAGACAAATAACATGAGACATAACACTGGCAAATTAGATAGGTTTATGCAGGTAAGGGGAGATATTTTAGGACTGGTAACATTTATAATTCAGTTCATGTGTATGCCACTTGGTGGAGGGTTTCTGGGGGCACATAAATGGATGCATAAAGATATGGCCATATCATCACCCACAGTTTACGCACTGGTTGTGGAATATGCATAATCACTAGAGTTTGCCAGCCAGAGCATGGACTTTTCTCCATTATATAGTCCTGTCCTTCTTAAGTTTTATTTAAGACACTGTTGTGATTAGTAAGGAATACATTTCTGTGTCCCAAATGAAATAGAGTGATGAACAACTCTGAATGTTCAGAAAATTAAAGCCAGTAGGTAGGTGCATCAACTTGACAAATTGTTTTCAACCCCAGATCTCATTTTTCTTATCAGTTTGCATTTGATTTAATTTTTGCTAATGACCCTTTCATCCTGCAATTTGCCATTCAATCGGATCTAAAAATGTGCATTTGCTAGCACAGTTGTATATTGTTCTGGCATATGGAACTATTAACACTGTACATTTATCTTTCTGTAGCACAGGAGATGTATTCAAAACATCTCAGGTAGAGATGTTCAAGTAGATGCTCAAGTTCAGGTAGAGGCAAAATATTAACCACTACTGTTGTATCTCTGTTGCCTCACCATATTCTTCCAGTAATGCCCTGCAATGCCTTTGAATAGATCCTCTTATTTTAAAGGGCAGCATTTCTGAATTTACCGTAATTACAAATTAATTTTGGGCAGCTTTCGACATGTAAAGCACGGGGTTTGGCATCCCATCCTTGGCTGCGGGGGTGGTGTTGTTTTTTTTTTTAAACAATGCTCAACTCTTAAAATGTATAAATTATTATAAGTAATAATAAATTGAGAAATAATATAAATTATTACTGGCTTCTTAGGTTTTATGTTTCCATCCAGTCCTATCTATTTCTGAGGAAGAGCTTTCCTTTTTTTCCTTTTTTTATTTTCACCCTTTGGTTATGGTGCAAAGTGAAGAAGTACTACATAATCTAAGGAACACTGAAGCATAGACAGATACAATAAAAAAAGCCCTTTCTGGTTATTAAATCTGTGCTCTTGACTTTGGCGAATTGCAGAATCTGCTGCCATCACTTTCTGTCCTTATGTAAGGTGCAGCTGCAGACAATTTGATGAATATGGGTAGATTTTAAAGCAGCATTGTAGCAGCAGTAACAATAGTAGCATTTGATCTGTATGGCATATTTGGGCCAAGCATTACAATTATTTGATGTATGTTCCAGTCATAATCCTTACACCCTTCCTTTGTGATAGCTCTGTATTAGATTAGCTCTGGAATTAGATTTTTTGGAAGCTACGGGGCTGCAAATAGAGCAAGCCCTGACTGGCTTCTGGACTTAAGCTGGGGTCAAATAGCCAGGCAGCAGAAGGAAAGATATATTTTGAATTAAGAGCCATGGTGGCACAGTGGTTAGAATGCTGTATTGCAGGCTAACTTTGCTCACATTGTCAGGAGTTCAATTCCATAAACCTGACCGGCTCAAGGCTGATTCAGCGTTCCATCCTTCCGAGGTCAGTAAAATAAGGACCCAGATTGTTGGGGGCAATATGCTGACTTTGTAAACCTTTTAGAGAGGGCTGCAAAACATTGTGAAGTGGTATAAATGCTGTTGCTATTGAAAAGAGATGGGGCAAAAAAAGATTTAATTACTAGTAATGGATAAATGGCACTTGATACTTTCAGCTTTTCATATAATTACAATTACAATTACAATTAATAAAGACCAATTACAAACTTTCTAGCTGGATTTGTGTAATATGCTAACTTGTATTAACCTTGGCTAGTTTATTGATGCGTTGGTGTATTGTACTAACCTGGCCTGTTCAATGAGTTTATGTTCACATCAAAAAATGGATTAGGGCCATTTTTGTAAATGCATCCACAATGCAGCAATGTCACATTAGAGCTGCATTCCTTTTGCTCAAAGGTATGAACCTAAGTATGGAGACTGGGGAAATACAAAACCTCAACTAAGAAATGGAATTGAGCATTGCCCCTTAGAGTCAGACATAACTGAAAAGGGGGAACCTTAAGGGGCTTCCACAAAGAAAATGGGGTCAACTTATTTTCCAAAGCACCTGAGGGCAGGACAAGAAACAATGGATGGAAAGTAATCAAGAAGACAAGCAACCTGGAATTAAGGAGAAATGTCCTAAGAAACTTCCTAGTGTATGTTAGAGGTGGAGACCCTTTGAGAGCTGTATGCAATGAAATTTCATTTTAATGTATACCAATTAGTGTACATTCAAAGTGACAATAAATTTATTCTATCTATATATCTACCTATCCCTCCATCCCTCCATCCCGAAGGCCAGCTGGCTGGTGGGAGGTACGCACGCATACACGGTGGAGTTGAGCTGGGGCAATGACACGTGTGCCCACAGAGAGGGCTCTGGCTGCCACCTGTGGCACGCTTGCCATAGGTTTGCCACTATGGGTATAGGGTCTCCTGCTTGAGCAGGGAGGCTGGACTAGAAGCCCTCCAAGGTCTCTTCCAGCTCTATTCTGAATTAAAAAAATTATCTTACAATGCAGGGTGTTAGTATACCATGTGAGGCAGAAGCAGAATTAGACAGAATAAGCCTTTCTTGGTTCCGGGGATTTATAATATTTAAACAACAGATGAGTTCGAGGAAAAACAGGACTTACCTAAAGCCATCAATTGACTCATTCACTTAATTAGCATCCTACATTGTCCTTGTTTATTGGAAGAATGTTCCATCCGTACAGGAGCCGTTAAATGACAGTCATGTAGATCTGAAGTTGTTGCTGAATCATATGCAAGGGTACAGCAATAGCAGCTTTTACCGTTCTCCCCTTCCTCCATGATCCTATGTTTGTCATAAGACCCAAAGGGAAACCGTGTCTAGAGAAGTAACAGTAACCAAGAATAACCCAGTGAGAGTGGCATACATGCACCCAAGCAAGCAACCTGAAATCAGTCAAAACCAGACTCTCTCTTATCCAACACCCCTTCCATTACCTGGCCAATACTGTAATGGGTCTTGGTGGATAGGAATATGCGAGTTTGTGGTGCTTGTGAAAATCTGTCCAATAAATCAAGAAGTTAACAAAGAGTCTTGGCATACTGTCTTTCTTGAACCCTTCATAACATCTTGAAGTTCAATTTTGTAACAGGTTGATCTTCCCTGACATGCGTCAGTCCTGCCACACTTTGTTGACACCTTTTTTCTTGAAACTACAGATTGAAAACAAAGAGGAGATTGGGATCACCAGCTATGGAGCAATATTATTCAGAAGCGATTCCCTCACACACACTTGAAACACAGATGTGAACTCTTACATCCTAATATCCAGAGAACACATGGTAGAGATAGCACCACTCATTAATGCTTTCTGTAGCTGCAAAATTATGAGGAAGAGAATGATCATTAGGTACACATTTGAGGCATTAGAACCACTTAAAGGGTTGTGGTTTCTTTTTAAACAAAGCCATTATTTTGTTCTTATAACTGCAAATAAGTTGTAAATATTTGGATTGGATATTTTCACAGCTTGGGAAAATCCTTAACGGATTGGCTATATGCTTTTCCTAATATTTTGGGTGCGTAATGACTACACAGATATTCTGCCATTAGGTGAAGTTGAACAGATTGGGAAAACTACATGCAAATGGCAAGTCTGAATGTTTGTTATTATTGTACATTTGAACAAATGAACAAAACAGCAGGTATAAGAAAATGGTGAAATGGAAGACAACTACAAAAACATAAATTTTCTCGTGTTTCCCCAATGTTAAAACAAAACAAGCAGAAACCAGTTGCCACAGTTCAAAATATTTTCCATTCCTAGGTTAATATGAATAACTACATTTATTTAATAATGCATAAGGACATATATGTTGTCTTTCCTTCAGGAGCTCAAGGTGATGAACATAATGCCCCTCCTCCTATTTTTCCTTACAACAACAACCCTATCATTACGATGGGCTGAAGAAGAGGCATTGGCCTAAAGTTAGGGGTCGTTGGTGCTCCCTGAGCTTGGTTGTTTTCCTGCCCAAACTAGGTAACATCATTAGTGCTAGTGATGTTATCTAGTTAGAGTAATGAAACATCTGCAAAAAAGACCCCAAGTTCAGAAAACACTAAGGTCCCCTCATTTCAATCCTGAGCTACAAATATTCCGCTTTATTGGCATAAAGTTATGCAGTTTCCTCTTATGACTAGAGATGGACTAAAAGCCAAGGCTCCTCAACACCAGTCCAACATATTAACCATTATACTACACATTGCCTTGGAAATATCAGAGGAGCTTTTTAGTCTACATCTACAGTTTTCTGAGTGAATTTTCCAGAAAATATCCTATTTAAGCATATGTTCAATAAGAGAACATGTTAAAGGAAATTTGTTCCTTTAAGACTTGGTCTGTGTGGGTACCACCCAGATAGTTAATGGATTCTTTAAAGATGCTCATGTTGCACATTAAGAAAATCTAATGAAAAAATAGGGATATTGAAATAAGTAACACTGCCCTTAAATTGACCACAATCATCAATGTATATGTGTATAATGCACCTCTGCACAAGGGAAAATCTCACTGATGCTTACGATGTCCATTGTAGAAGAGAGCTAACAAAACACAAGTCATAGATTTTGCCAGTCTGAGCCTCTTGATGCCACAAAAAAAATGAATAATTACTTTCAACTCTTAGTGTACCAACAGTGGCCTGAACACACAGGCTTCAATTAATTGTTCATCTGCAAAGTCAAAAACAAGGATATTCTTTCTCTTTACCCTATCGTCCTCCTTTCCTACTTAGATTGTTTTTCTTTGGGAGAGTCAAGGTTCAACTGGTTAATGTGGTTTAAGTCTGAAAACAGAAAAGCCAAACATCATTATTGGATCAACTTCAGTTGACAAAGTCCAAAGAATATTCATTAATGAAACAATATCCTTACATGGGGAGTGATAGATTATAATGTACTAATTCCTATATAGGCCTATCTATTTTGTAGTGTTCAATGGGAATACCACTGAGTCTAGAAATTGCAAATCTATATATGATCATTTGAAGAAGGATATATGAATTGTGTTTCCAAACTTCCTTGTCATTTGGACCTGAGAAGGGCTGTAGGGGTTCATATCCACATTTCTGGAAGCCAGGAAGTCTACAGATGAAGTATCACTGATTAATTTGGTTCCATGAAATTGCAAGTTTGTTTAGTTTATGCTTTCACATTTTGCAGGGTGCACTAGAGGGGGCAAACTAGCTCCACATAAGCTGGTTGATGGCATTTAGTGAAAAAATAGAGATATTAAAACTCTAAAAAACACTGAATAGGATTTCCACCTTGCATGGCATCTGTCAAGACTAAATGGGACAGAGTATGCTCCCCTGAATGTGACTGTGGTGGTCTTTGTCAGACACTGGATCATATAGTGACCAGCTGCCATTTGAGAGCTTGTACAGGAAGAAAAGTAGATTTTCTTCAACTTACTTAATATGCTTAATTGGCTAAATGGCCTAGATATTAATATATCCAAAAGTTATTCCATTCTCATGAACCAACATATTTCAAAAAGTAACCTGTAACTGATATATATGTCTTGAATTCCTCATACTTTACAAAATTGTCTGCCTATTTCCATCATACATGTACCATAGCATCATGTACTTCTATATATTTTTACTATTGTTATCCAATTATTTCATACATGAAATAAATAAATGAAGATATTCATTTCAATGTTATTAAAGAGTCATGCCATTCTTAGAAAACAGGGATCCAATTGAAATTATATAAAAAAAGTCCAGTGAATAATCAATTAACCACATGCATCCCTTCAGATCAGAAGCCAAAAGAACAATTTTGCTTGTTTCACCAAAGGGGAAGAGTAAAGAGTGTACATGGCTGTATTAGAATGTTTATCTTGGCAAATTGGTTAATGCTAACTATGATTGTGCTTGGCTTCATCTATTTTAATAGACTATGCTATCTTTTGTTCACCAAGAATTGACTATTGACCCAATGAGTTCCAGTTAAATAGAAGATATTCTCCCTGGAAACTAATCACTAACTATTCCCATGGACGGCAGGAGCAACACGTTGCCATAGTAATGGTTCTTGTCTGGGTATTTTGAGGCCCAAGTAAAGGAGTAGGTCAGCTCAAAAAAGTGGCCATAATGTCCTGAATGGAAATAAAAATACTGCCACGTTTTATCTGTTCTTTTAGTATAATTGGAAATTTGGGATCAGGTTTCTAAAGGCACCTTTGTATGTTGGGTATAGATTATGCAAAAGGCACCAAATTCATAAGATTGCTGACAGCATCAAAATGCTGCTAAATGTATGCAATTAAAGAGTGAACTTGTCTCATTCTGATGATAATTTAGAGCGGTGTTTCTCAATCGTTCAGCTGTAAGCAGTTCAGACTCCCAGAATTCCCTCAAGCAGCATGGAATTTTGGGACTTGAAGTTTGCACAGCTTAAAACTACAGAGGTTGGGATACACTGATTTAGAGACGTTTATAAAGCTAACATGTATAAAGAATGATTGAGGGCAAAAGAAAAGAAAAAAAAGAGGGCAAAAGAAGAATGAGGTGACAGAGATTAAGGTGGCTGGATGGAGTCACTGAAGCAGTTAGTGTGAGCTTAAATGGACTCTGGGGGATGGTAGAGGACAGGAAGGCCTGGAGGAACATTGTCCATGGGATTGTGATGGGTCGGACACAACTTCATGACTAACAACAACAACATAAAGCTATCAACACGAAACAGATCATTATAGAGTTGATATTAGTTGCAGACCCCTGAAAAAACTTATTTTTAGGTCTTGTAAACTGGTCAAAGAATTGAATTTTCATTTGTTGTTTTAGAAGAAGACAAGGGAAGGCAATCAGGAACCTCCAAATATCTTCACTCTGAACTTCCATCATTTCCAGGTAGATAAGGCATACTCTGTACTATTGTAAGCCAGCCAAATTCTTGTTTGGCAAAGACAGCAGGAAAAAAAACCCCTAGAAGTGCTTCTCTCCATATCTGTCAGTAAAAAATATATATGCAGTAATAACACATTGAATTAACTGAGCTTTGACACTATACAAGATGGAGACAACAAGGTATATGCCTTAGGTATCCCTGTCTTATATTAGAGTCGGCCTTGACTAGGAAGAGTAGGTCAAATTTCAGCCGATTGCTTGCCCTCAGAATAAAGCACAAGGGAATAAAGGTTTCTCCTTGCTCCTATTTTACACTGTTAAAAAGGAATCTTAGCAGATTCATTTCCGAGCTGGAAATAAAGAGTGCAGACAGTTGCTTGAATAAGAGGTAAAGTTTATTCCGAGAGCACAGTATACAAAAGTCAGCTGTCAGAGGTGATCATGATTTGAATTTCTCTCAATAGTTCTTTATATAGGAAACTATATATTTTGCTTCTTTAAAGTGCTCTCTGTAGGAATTCTAAGAAATGCTACTTTCCAGAAACACCACTATTAGTGGTTAGGCATCCTATTGTCAGGTGAAAGCAACTAGAAACACTGGTGAAGAGTCTCAACTGTAGTTTTATTGCTAATCAGTTTAGAAGAATCTTGTCAGATTTACTGCATTCCCTTCAGAACGGTAAGATAAGGCTTTAAGGACTCTGCGGAAGGTCGGGCCTGAGCAGCTTCTTACAATGACATGACCGCAAACTCAGACCCCTTTTAACTTCTCCCTACGATCTAACTGGAGATTCCACCACGCCTACTGAGCTGTGATCTCTGCTTGTTTACAATGACTGGAAATGGTAGTCTCTTTGGGGGAAAGATCCTTCTCTGTTACCTGATCAAAGAAATCGCAAGCTAGGTTTTAGACAGGGAAGAATCTTTACCTGATTACATTTGGCTGTTTCCCCTTGCACTTTGATATTTGTCTACAGCAGGGTTCCCCAACCCCTGGTTCACAGACCAGTATCATGGCAGGTGACTGT
>JANHFL010002857.1:260370-273542 GCA_032468155.1 Oxyrhabdium leporinum | reverse complement strand
CCCCAAAATATTTCATTGTTGGGGGGGAGGGGGGGACTGCTACAGATCTTTTCCAATCTAAAATAAAAACTATTGATATTTTTTTTTAGCTCCAGCAACTTTATTGAGCATACGACTCTACTTTGCTATTTTTGCAAGGAAAATTTGAAACATAGTTAATGTTTTATATTAAAATGATGAAAACATTTGACAGGTCTATATTTTAAACCCATATTTCAAGCATTCTTTACCAGAGGGGATTGTACACTACATATTTTTTTCAAAAAAAAGCATAGTAACATTAGATTAGAAATAAAATCATGAAGCTCGTAGGATAAAATCAGAGATGAAGTATATTAAAGCTAATCTTTCCAAAGCCAGTTTGGTTATATAAATTTTACACAAAATGCCATTCAGTGATTTAAGACAAAGGGAATCATCATTTCAAGAGGTTCGGTCTCAGAAGGTTTATCAGCCAATCCAGATAAAAAGCATGCAATTGCAGAATAAGAAACAGAATTCCAAACACAGGTATCATATTGAATGATGATGCATTTTATTCCAACAGTTGTTTATGGCAGCGGCCACCCAATATTTTGGGCACAGGGAACCACTTCCATAGAGTTTTTTCCATGGAGTGGAGGGGGTATGGTGTGTTTGTATGCTGCTTGCATCCCGTGAATGGGTCTTCACTAGTTTGCACAGACTGGTTTCTGACATGCCACGGACTGGTACCAGTCCCCAGACTGGAGGCTGAGGACCCCTGATTTATTGATTAAGCAACAAAATGACCACATGCCCGAGTATTAAAAGCCTCCTTGAAGAATCATCAGTTTGTTCTGTGTACTTTCTGAGGTACAAAAGCCATGAAAAAAAAAATTAAAGGGATTCTATCGGTCAGTCTGTGTGTTCATCAGTAAAACCTCCCTCTTCAAGCAGACCAGAGAAGATTCACCTTTGATGTACAGGAGAGGCCATAAAAAAAGAAAGATGAATTAAAAAATGAACAAGATCCCACTGGGGGCTCCAAAAAAAACCCAAATTCCTTTCCATAGGGAAAAAAAGTTGGACAATGGCTTAGAATGCTGCTATCTTCTCCTTACTTAAGATTCCTCTCTTTTCTTTCCCAAAATGGCAAATATGCAAGCCATCCTGTGCTTCTCAGGAACGCACTTACACACAGCAATGCAACAAGGGAAGAGTAGAATCACACATAAAGACAACACATACACCCCCACCCCCCATCCACCCATGCCACCACTATTGCCGAACTGTAGAGCTGGAAATATTGGGACCGTCGGTCTATAGCCTATTTTAATTACAGAAGAAGAACGTGCAAAAGGAGTACTTGATTTCTTTCCCACAACACCCATATTATTGGGTGTGTGGTGGTGCGGGATGCAAAGAATGATTTGGGTTTTTTTTAAATCCTATCTGAAGAAATTAATTGAAGGCAAACAAGGTTGCTGAAAATCTGGCTGTAAAAGACATTCCTGGTGAATTACCCATCTGCAGGCTTGGAACAAGAACAATATAGAGCCTTGTATCAGGGCTGATGTTACTATTTAATTTGCTTTCGAGTAAGTCATGAAATTCATAGCTTTAGCTGATACCAGTTACTGCATTGCCTGTTTACACATTTGCCTTGAAAAAATGACCAGCACTGTCCCTTTAAGAAGAACGTCCCTTTTTTTCTAAGTGTATCTTACGTAGGCATGAATAATTGTGCTCCTGTTGGTTTTTTTTTTAACTGAATGCAGCACGATGTATCTTTTTACATATGCAATTGGTCAATGCCCACACTTTAATAAATTAACACTACAATAATAGTTTCAGGAGCTGCAATCTGCAATAATGTACATGTATAAAACAACTCAGATTTAGTTTAAGAAGACTAATATTTCAGATAAAGAGCAAAAAAAAAATTTAACACATTTTGTAATTAGGGGTAAGATGTTCAATGTTTGGAGTGGGATAGAGGGTTAGGAGAGAGTGTCATCCTCTCACTCCTCTCCATTCAGACTTTCCAATTGGAAATAGGTTAAATGCAAAATAATATCCTAAAGCTCTCTATGAAACCTGTGTGTTTTGGTTGTTTTTAATAAATTTGTTTTTCACAGAAAGAATCAAGATACCTGAACAACTGGAGAAATAGAAAGAAATTGGATTAGGAGAAAGAACAGCCAAAGCAACCTGTACCCTGTCATAGATCTGCAAGTAGCAACCCTTTAAGAACCATGTAAAAGAAGCCTATTTAAGGCAAAGAAACATATTTTCTCTCTCATATCTCGATTTTGGCACATAGGAGTTTTATACAACCCATATTTCAGGAATATGCTAAATGTATAACCCATACTTCAGGAATATGCTAAAGTAAGCAGGTCCATTTCCCCCCTTAAAAGCATGTTTTTCATTTTATTGTTTTTTAAATTTCCAATGAAGTTTTACTTTATAAAGGTTTTACTTTATAAAATTCAGGTTTGCCGTATAGATTAAAATGTAGATATTCGAAATATGCTTCCTATTTCTTCTTTGCTCAATCCTAATTAAATCATTGATCTTTTTGGAATGCTTAGATACATTCATGTATTTAATCATTGTGGAAGATCACAGTATTACAAAGTTTGAGAACTTCTGGCTAAAGCACTTGAGGAAAAAAAAATCTATTTTAAGATGTTGTAGATCAGGGGTGTCAAACTCAATTTCATTGAGGCATCAGGGTTGTGTTTGACCTTGGGGGGCCAGGGCGACATGACCAGGGTGGGCATGGCCAGCTCAACATCAATCATATTCGGGGCACCTGTAGTAGCCTGAGCAGAAAACAGGCTCCTGAGCTCCATTTTTGGCTCCAATGGCCTCCTGTCAGCCTCTGCTAGCAAAAACAGAGCTTGGGAGGGCTACACATGGGCAGAGGCATTGTGGGTCGGTCCTTCGCTGTTTCCAGGTGCCCCATGGACTGGATCTGGGTCCCTGGCCTTGAGTTTGATACCCCTGTTGTAGATGTTTACACATAAATTCTGTGCAGATGTAAATGGCTAAGAAGCATCTCAGTTTAGAGATAACTTAAGAAGGAGACAAACATTTTAAAAACTAGTTTGCTAAAAAAAGAAGATAGAGATTTTTTTAAAAAAATTGATAGGAATCCTGGTGAGCATATAGTAAGTAATTCCTTCTAAGTTAAGACTTGCATTACATTTTCTGTTTAACCAAATAGGCTATTTGAGCATCATTACTTTCAGCAACTGCACTGGAAGTTAATCAAGTAACTAAGGTCACTGGAATTAATCTGAACATAAGAAGATAAGAAGTACCCTACTGAGCCAGCCTGAAGGCTCATCTAGCACATCATTTTATTCCATAGTGACCAGCTTGATGCCAGCGGGGAGCCTGCAGGCACGACATAAAAAACATCAGAAATTTTAATCATCTATTACAATAAAAAAAATAAGAAACAGTGGGTTTTTATTCTACTAAGTAGAAGACCTAAATCCTAACTGCACGATATGTAAATGTTACCAGCAGTGGGTCTTTTTAAAACAGGAATTCTGGCCAGGTTGCATTTTTCTGCTTTGCTACAAGTGCTACGGTTTTGACAGAATCTGGAAAAGAAACCTAGACCTCTCCACAGCTGCTCTTCTCTTTTGTACCAGTTTCTTACAAATTCAGATCATTTGCAGGGTAATCTTATACCTACTTATGCATCAGTCAATCCCATTAAGTTCAACGCACCTTAATCCCATGTGTGTCTAGGATTGCAACCGTGAATTTTTATTGATCTCTGTGATGGAGAGTTAACTGTGCACTTAAACCTAGGAGTAGGAAAGAAATATACCATGGATTCCAAAAGAAATGCATTGGTAAGGAGACTGATTGTTGAGTGAATTGGCAGTTGGCATCCATCATTTTGTACTCCAAAATTTGCGTAGGAAAGTACCTGGGGAAAAATGTATTCTGTCTGTCCCGTATAAAGCCCTTCATTTTTCTGTTTTTTTAAAAAGTTGCACGCTACATATAGTATACTTAGAGCAATAATATATGTTTGTATGTGTATACATGTGTGTGTAAGAGAGTGAGCAAGTGAGTGAGTGCGCACGAGAGATTAGAAGTTATAAAAATACATATTTTGCTACAAGGGTGGAAAATCATCAGTATTTGGGGGAGTTTGAGTGGTTTTAAAACATTAACTGGCTGCATTAAATTTTAAAACATTCATTTTACCCATTAAAAACCAGGGATCTGGTTCCATATTTACCACTCAATATACAACATAAAACTATTCACAGCAAACAAAGCTATGTACCCCTATACTACAAAAAGTTCTAAACAATAACATGGATTTTGGGGACATTTTAAAAACATTGTGAATACTTAGCAGAGAAAAAAAAATCCTGTGGGATAACATGGATTGAGATTACAGTCCCATGCACTGAATTACTGATAGCCTGGCATGTTTAGTTTTGAAAAGCTTCCAAATGGAAGTAACAGAACTGTCTTGATTCTTGGGTTGACAACTGCAGTGTTTCTTTGAGTTCCTGCTGCATTAAGAGGAAGGAACTAGAATGGGACTGAAAACCATTTTTATGGCAAAATATGGTTAGGCTTGTTAATGCAATGTGTGTGGACTTATTTCTGCCTCTTGTTTTGCTCTTATATTCTGGCAAGTCATCTCCTTCTAGCAAAATGAGTCACATCCAATAATATCTATGGCTGTATTCTAAGCATGATTAAGTTTGCATTTTACCCTATGACTTTTTGCCATATGGACTCCATCTAATTGAAAATGTTCTGCATTTCTGTAAGATTTCCATGAGGACAATTTCCATCTAAAGAAGATTCTCTTGCCCCCTATGGTGACATGAATTGAGACATCTGTTGTGGCTAGCTTTGGCAAGAACTGCAATTTTGTGGGTATTATTCAACTGTATAATTAAGACATCCAAACTACTAGTCATCAAAAGCACATAACACCCTGCTAGTAGACACTCCGCAGTTGTGAGATTCCTATTTAAAGTTGTTTGCAAAGAATGCATTATATATGGGGAAAACATTTGGCTCATTAACACAGCATTTGATAGGTTGCAACTAACCAGAGGGCCTGTGGAAACAACTATAGCTGGACAGAGTCAGCAGGTGAATTTCATTTCCTTTCCTTTTTGAGAGCTATTTATGGCCAGCTTTCCTTCCAAACCAAGATATTAGTTCTGAGTTGTGTCAAATACAAAATACAACAGTGGTTTTTCAGACAGAAGCAGCTGTTAGGGCACTGCAAATCTCATTTTTCACTTCTCTTTGTCAAGATAAGTACAGTTCAGCAGAGAAACCCAGTTTCAAGCCTTACTAAATGGGGACGAAAAGTTTTTTTTAAAAAAAAACCACTTTTAAAAATTTGTTTCTCTATAAGACTTTGGCTACAAGACAGGGGGAGGGGAAAAAAAACCCTATTTTTTATCCATGTCATTTATCCATGCTTTTAAAAATCCATTCTGCTTTCTCTTTCACCAGTATATACGTTGCAATATTATTCTGAAAAAGTATAAACATGAATTTTCTTTTAAATAGCTAAATTTACTCTTTCATGCACCCAAGAGTTAAGCATTAGTATAATCCACACAAGAATCCACAAAGATTACAATCTTTATCTTTTCATAATGATCAAGTGCATGTTGATGTGATCCAAACCATATCTTCCTTTTTGGGAGAATGGATGCAACTCTAGGCTTTGAAACTGGTAACTGCATTCAATAGATACTTGGCATTTTCTTCTCTTTTTATGGAATACATTGCTTAAATATGGATGCTCAGTGAATTAGGTGAATATGTTGTATATGTTTTTAAAACCTCAACCAGCATCCCCTCAAAAAAATTGGGCAGGATTTCACATTGCATAAAGACTTACTATAACAGAGTAGTCAGCATAATGAAAATGGGGGAAAGTTAATTCTCACTAGAAGTAGGGAAACAAATATCAGGCAGTGTGGATGGAATGGAAGCTCTTGCTGTTCTAAGCATGAAATCATAAGATGGAAAAATGTTTGCAAGTTTTTTAAAAAAACAAGTAGGCTAATTGTGTGGTTCAGTGGTAGAATAGATGTATTTTATGCAAAGGAGTTAAGGATCTATTCCAAACATTTTATTTTGAAAGTAGTAGATTACTTACAACATTTTAAATACATCTTTATCTGAGAGTTCCTATTCTAAAAATTAATATTTTAAAATCACAATATTTTACTTTACTGAAGTAGGTCTGATTTGTTTTAACACTATGAGATCTCATGGTAGAAGACACACATTCATTACAAATGTATTGAAACACTAAGATTTATATAGCAAATTTATTTAAATAACTTAAAGGTTAATAAAATTACTCATAAATTGCTTGCAGGCAGGTACATAATCCAGAAGACATTAGAAAAAACTGGCTGAAATTTCCTAATGTCATATAATAATGGTATCTAACATTAAACATTTCATACATTTCCCCCAAATTAGAGAAGCATTTATTTCCAGCAAAATTGTATTTTAGGGTTTTTTTAGATTATTCTTGGCTGAATATTGGAAACTATGCTTCTCTCTTGATATTTAGGACAGTTATTAACCAATGTGTTGTGGAGTTCTTGGAACTCTCTAAGTTAAGCTGTTTGCTTACAAATCTTTCATTACCTAACTAGATGGCACCATCAGTGTGAGTGAATCTGGAGTTTGCTGCCTGCTTATAAGTGCTAGTTTGCCCTAGATCAATTAAATATGGATCCTTCAAATGTTCTGCAGGATGTAACAACAAAAAAAAATCTAAAATACATGCTATTTCAATATAAATAGGACACGAAAGAATTTCATAACAAAGGAAGAACTGTGGCAGTTGGTATCTCACAAGACTACAATCCTGTGATCCTCAGGAAGGAGCCATAATGTGTTTTGGATCACCCTCTCTGCAAGCAGTGAGAGAAGCTTGTTTTCAGACAGTGGTAATAATAGAAAGTAACCAGAGACATTTCTGATGTTCATTCCTCAGTGATAGAGCTTAACAGAGGTGCAATTAAAACAAGGAGAAGGATGAAGAAAGGAAAGGCTGGTGACAGAGAACATTTAAAGGAAGCAAGCTTTGGATTGGCAGACGGAACAATTTCCATTTTCTCATATGATCTTAAATTGCTAGCAAATCCAGACCAATCATTTGTGAATTAATTTTTAATAACTGCAATCCAATTATCAATAATATAACTGGAAAGAAGTGGAGAGGCAAGGGAGGAAAAACTCATAAAAGGAAGAAAATTAAGCAAAGCATCATTCCTGTCTTATTTCCATCCTGCTGATGTAAGCCTGACAGGTTCCGAATATGACAAACCTCTATCTTTAAATGTTTCTTCCTTCATAGCAAAATGGAATTGCTGTAGATCAGAGCCAGGCAATAGTAACATCTTTGTAGCAAAACTAACGACCCAGAGAAAGAGGGAGGGGGAGGGCACTCCTGTTCATTGGAAATGTTCAAGAGAAGATTAGATAGCTATCAGGGAGGTTCTAACTCTTACAACGTGCGGTGGATTAGATTTGATAGGCTAATTGGTCTTTTCCAGCTCTAGGCTTCTCTATGGCTTCAGTGTATCCAGAGTCATTTGCCTTGATATCTGCCTTGGCAGACATCACACATGAGTTTAGTTTTAATTCAAAAAGTAAACAGTGATTATGTGGGGAGCTGGTTATTTGCAAAGCTCCCCCCTCCACCATCTTTTCTTTCCAAGAATTCCAGCCGAGCCCATAGTAATCCACTGAATATTTAAAAACCCTCACAATGTGAATCTCCTCAGAGGAAGTGTTGAATGGATTACCTCACAGACCTGGTCCCCAAGGAATCAAGTCTAGCACTAGAAGTGCAGGAAAACACTTTGCCCTTTGCTCATGAAACTGCACCTAGATCTGCAACTCTATCAAAAGGCAAAGGGCAGAATATTGGCAAAACATTATTTTTTTTTATGGGGAGCGGACACCTTGGAAAGTGATGATCTACTTAAGAGCATGTTCTTATTTCTAAGCAGTCTACCTACATTGATCCCAACTGACCAGCAGTGGTCAGAAATTCCCAGTTTGAAAGCCTTTACCTGAAAACAATTAGGAGTTGGAACAATTTCCATAATAATTTGACTATGTATTTGTCTCAACTCCAAGCCAGGTTTGACTCCTAAGCATCCTTGAGATTTTTCCTGGCTTGGACAGAGCCTTCTAGTCTGTCCTCTGAATCTTGCTTGTGCAAGGCAAAGCAGAGGTACTGTAAAAGTTGCTTTGGTCTCTGTGCAAGCTTGATTTTTTAAAAGAACTGTAACCTTCCAAGTTGCTTGTGGTCCTTTGGGAGATCATGACCCAGAGTGAGAATCCCTGTGCTACTGTAGCGTCTTTCATCTCTGGATCTTAGAAGCTGCTTGCTCAGTTGTCTTCTGTAACATCCTGAACATTCACAGTAATCTTATGAAGTTGCCATTTAACTGAAAATTGCCCATTCCTCTCTGGCACATCTGACTCTGTGCTGATCTATCACCTAGAGAGCTATCAGATGGTCCCATGATTTGTCCCATGATTTGATCACACAGGCAAAGAAGCTGTAAGTGGGGTCTGATAACAAAAAGCCGTGATTTCAGGACCAGCCTGCCAATTGCTGAACTCAGTTCTTCACCCTTTTCTAGCCATGTACATTCTATTTTCTTGTTACACATATTTTTATGTCTAAATGGTTTATCTGTTACAAAAGTGAAAAGTTGTAAAAGTTGGGCCCTAAAGAATCTTTAAGCTTTCTAAATGGATTTACAGGAAAACTTTTCATGTTATCTTCTCTGGATTGGCTTAAACGTCATAACATGCTTTTCCTGAACTTTATATGATTATTTGATTTAAATCTTTTCAATAGTGAAAAGAAATAGTCTCTGGAGAAAAACATGATTATTTTTAAGATAGAAAAGTTTTTTTGTGTGTGTAAAATTGCTTCACATCTACAAGGGTAAGGAAGGGCTCTGATAGTGAAATCTCCAGCATTTCAATATCCTTTTAATTTATCACTAAGCCCCTTTCCAATTGCATTTGTCTCCTGTCGGCACACAGGTAGCAGAATTCTGAAAAGATCCAGAGCAGATCCAGAGAAAGATTTTTTACTTTCTGTTCAAATGAATAGGAATAGGAATATTCAAACACAAATTTTATCAAAAACAAGATTACAAGAGTGGAGGACTATTTCCTGCTAACATTTTCCTGACCTATTCCCACTCTTTTTGTTTGATTCCTATTATCTCGTCCCTGCAGTAAATGAACTTCCCATTCACATAATTATACTTAGATGGTACTTAATTCTGCTTTAATCACAACTAAGTTTATCATTAGTGCTATTATCATATTAATATTTTGAACTCCTAGAGCAATGCTAAACTGATGATCTCTAGTTTTAGGAGAATATATTACAACCTCACAGTTTGCTTCGATACCAGAACTGTCTGTACATAGCAAACTGAGAATAAAACAGACAGCTATCAAATGCTGGCCACTATTCATGTGCTGCCATGGATGCAGATTTATAGATGTATAGATTTAAAATGAAAAATAATTATTTGAGATATGTTTTGTGAAAATTAAGCCAAATTATTTTCCATCAAATCATTTGAAATAAATCCTTTATTAATCATCTATCAGACACAAAGAATCAGGGTCACACAAAGTTCCAAAAGATTCATTGCTGGAGCCTATACACAAGAATTTGGTCAGCTAGTGGTCAGCACTAAATTGGCTCTAGATAAGAGCTAACAGAATCCAAGAGGGGCTGGACTTGGATCACTTGAGGGAAAGTAATGATTCTAGGCTGAGTCCTCTCTTGATTCCACCTCTAGGCTCTGCCTGTTCCAGTCTTTGAGGGGCTGCCACGAAGATGAGTGGGATAAACTATTTTCCAAAGCACTAGAAGGCAAGACAAGAACCAATGGATGGAAACTAATCAAGGAGAAAAGCAACCTAGAACTAAGGAGAAATTTCTTAACGGTGATCAATCAGTGGAATGGCTTGGCTTCAGAAGTTGTGAGTGCCCCGTCACTGGAGACTTTCAAGAAGAGACTGGACAGCCATTTGTCTGAAATGGTATAGACTTTCCTGCTTGAGCAAGAGGGTTGGACTAGATCAGAGGTCCCCAACCCCCAGGCTGCAGCTCACTACCCAGCCGTGGCATATTTGGAACTGGACCACACGAGTGGCAGGCTGGAGCATACGTGTACAGCTCAATTTGTGTGAGAGGCGGGCTGGCAGGCACTCACATGTGTGCATGCTGGTTTGCTGCTCATGCAAGTTGAGTGCATGCATTGTGCCAGCCTGTCACTTGTGCAAGGGTCATGTGCATGCATGCTCATGCAGCACAGTTCCCCTCTCCCCCCCAGCTGGGCAGCCAATCTGCAAAGGTTGGGGTCTGCTGGACTATATAACCTCCAAGTTCCCTTCCAACTCTGTTATTCTATATCCTATGTTCTGTTCTTCTTCTACACAGATGTAGAAGATGTAAGAGATGACCAGGCTGAACCTGAGAGTGGGATCAAATTCATCATCAGTTTGGACTGAATATGCCCCCAGAGGAGACCTAAGTCCAGCCTCTCCCTTGAATTTTGTTGATTTTTATCTAACTTACCTTGACCACTAGCAAACAGAATCTTGCATAGGTAGCATGAAATAAACTCTTAGTACTTTTAGATTCTTTCTTAGCTCCTGGTTTCTTGTGCTTGATATCTGCTTCTAGATTACCCTCAATCAGCTGTTTTTATATTGAGCTAAATTTCCCTTCAATATTCTTTATTTCTTCCTTCACCACCCCCACCCCCCCAAGTTACTTAGGATTAGTTCATTCAATAGTAGAGGGCATCTTCATTAAACCATTTATTGCTTTTTTATGCTTTTGGTAGGCTTGGGTGTTTCAGATAGTTATAAATCTTTTGAATTTCTTATCTGAGTTCATTGTTCTTTGTTGTATATGAGAACATACCAATCATGAATGACTATTTGTGTGTTTGAATGGCAGTTTGAGCTAATTAATCTCCTTTTGTGAGCCATAAGTAGTTATTCCTTAAATTAAAGAAGCCGCAGTTCATAAACCTTCAGTGTTTATGCTCTGCTTTTTTTTCATGCTCTGCTTTTTTTCCCTTCTTCTGCCTTGGGAAAGTAGTATGTATATATTTTCCTCCTGTTCTGTAAATTATTATTTTTAAATTGATTGATTTAAATTAGATTGATCACATGCCATCAAGTTGATGTTGACTGTTAGTGACAATATAGATAGATTTATTATTTTAAAACTAGCAGCTTTTGGACTAGCTTTTACAAAATAATATTTTTATTTGTTTTATATATGGCGATACATATCTGTTGATGTTTATTTTTGCTTCATGCTTTGTTATGAGAGATGCCTTGACTATTTCCATTATGGGTAGGGAAAGGGTAAGATAAAAAAAAATCCCTTTGTGAATCATCACACCTATAAATTGAATTTCCTGCTGTGGTGCCATATGACTTGTAAGCCAATCACATCATCTGACTTATTCGGTTTATCTATTTTATTGTCATCTTCTCTGGAAAACAAAGACATAAGAATTTGTGTGATGAAGTGACTTTTGAAAGAGATGGAATAGTGTGGTGAAAGTGTCACTGTTTTGCAATGTAAAGATTTGTTACAAAACAAATATGCTCAAATGTGATGATTATCTACAAAACGTAGGGTAGATAACCAAAATGCAGAAAGAATGGAAGACATGGCAAAAACAACAGAGATATTATTCTAGACGTCAGTCCAGACTTTTTAAAAATCTTATTTATGAACTACATTGTTGTATGTATGTATGTATGTATGTGTGTATGTGTGTATGTATGTATGTATGTATGTATGTGTATGTATGTATGTGAGTGAGTGAGGGTGAACCTTGCTTCTTCATGCTTGCTGCTGTTTACAGCTACTTTTATTGATATTGTTGTAATTTCTTCAATTTACTCTTAATAACACATAGTTATTGAGAATTGGGCAGCATGAAAGTTTAATAAATTATAATAATTATTAAACTGATGTTATTTTATACAAGTATCCATTTTAGATGATTATGATCTGTATTCTGCTTTTTACTATTTACCCATAAACAACAAAAGTGACATAACATCCTGACACAATGCAGAAGCATATAATAAACAGGAGTAAATTATCAGCACATTAAACAAACTTGCTACAGTCAAAACAATACTTTTTGAAATAATTAAGTCTTCAAATTTGCATTAAATAGATACTTATCCATCTAGGATGTTTCATAACAGAGAACTATACCCTTCCCCAAAGTTGTAAATATATATCCATGTATTTATAGGTTTGTCAAACAAGCCTAGCTTTGTTTGAAGAGGTTTGGCTTCAAACAAAGGCTCCCTAGCAAACCTTTTCTTTTATTGCCGGGAACTGATAGCATCTGTAGAAAATTAAAAATAGTGATATAGACAATTCCAAGACATAATTTCAAATGGTGCCTCAGAAAGTGGTGTTAATGCTGACTGGCCTTTGTGGAATGTTGAGGCTCTGGCAGTTACTAAAACTGGACTCTCCCAGTCATGGGATCGAATGGGAACAAAGAAAATGCAGGCACACAATAGCATACTGTAAGTACCACGCTGAGTTGTACAACTGAGATGTGAACTAGGGTATCATCAATTCACATGGCTTGTCAGTCATGGATTGAACAGAGGCCTTAGCTAAGCCATCACCATCAGCCTCAAGCTTCTCACCAATGATGCAGGGATAATAACATGATCCAACCGCCTTACAGAGAATACTGTTAGGAAGCCATCTGAAAACTCTTTATTACATAGTACTTTTCTGGCAGGATACAAAAAGGACAGACTCTCTGGCTTTAGTATTAGGTTCCTGTAGGTAATACTCCTGTACACTGTTTTACAAGCGACAGAACTTTTCCCACTAAAATTAATGGGGAAATTGCATTTGGTCTGGCTCTCATACAATTCTGATTTATTCTATACTATTCATTTATCATTTGGCAACTACAGAGGTCATGCAATCACTGATATACAAATTTAGCTTAAATAAAATGTCAGCAAATATTTACAATAGATAGGTAGATAGATGGATAGGTAGATAGATAGATAGATAGATAGATAGATAGATAGATAGATAGATAGATAGATAGATAGAT
>JANHFL010002857.1:212734-227786 GCA_032468155.1 Oxyrhabdium leporinum | reverse complement strand
AAGGTCTTCAGCTCCCGGCGAAAGGTCTTCAAATCCGGGAGCCTCCGAAGTGCGGGGGGTAGTTCATTCCAGAATTTTCAGAATTTTAGCTCAGCAATACCTCAAAGGCCACATGTTCCCACACTTGAAATCATATCAGCAGAAACTCATGTGTCCTGGAAATAATCTGACATATTTCTTTTTTTAAAGGACCTCCTTGCCAATTGTCATTGCCAATCATAGTAAACTCCCGACTGCTCTCCATCCACATGTCAGTGGTCATTTACTTAAGTATTGATTTGATTGTTCCATTTCATCACAATCTGAATGACAGCTTATTAAACTGTCTCAGTGGTTCAGCAGAAACAAAGCTCCCCGCAGAGAGGGAAAATACTGTAGTTCAGTCTTTCTTTTCATCCTCCCTTCCTAATGCCGACAAGGAATTAAACAGAAAAGGAGAGCCTAGTGAGTGATTCAGCATCTTCTTTTTCTGTACATCGTGAGATGGTGGGATGGTAGTGCTGTGCCTTTTTTCTAAACAATAAACACTGATGAACAGCTAGGTTGACACATCCGTTAATATGAATAGTTTGAGCATCACTTGTCTGTCTGCCTAAACATTCTGTTGGTTGGTTGACAGTGAGGAGTTATTATCAACCGGCTTATGTTTAGAATGGTTTAAGACTGCATACCATGGTTCGCTAAATCTGTAGAAATTGTGAGAACAAACTATCTGGAGAGGCATACACTGTCTTATGCTAAGTAAATCCCTTGATTGACCAGATAGTAACATTTCTGGGGGTGGGTGTTGGGGTTGGGGTTGACCTGTGATGTTCCTAGTCAGCCCAGAGGTGTTCAGGATTCAATCTTGGTAGGAGCTGAGCAACTGGGAATTAAGGAATCAAGATTGCTCTAATGCTGCGTTTAATACTGTGCTCCATTGCTCTGTGTGTTCCCTTTGGCGGTCCATCACACCTTGCAGAGATTTACCAAGTCCAGTCCTATCTTTAGATTAAAAAAAGTAGTCCATTCAAATGACGGAATGTTAACTAGTGGGCATGTTGTTCACAAAGACCAGATTGTATGAATTAATATCAACTCATATGTATTGCAAGAACTCTTATTAAGCATCAGATTCAACAAGTACAAAAATATTTTGTGATGTTAGCCCCATTTTAAATCTTTAACATTAGCTCAAGAAAACATCTACTGACTTAACAGGCTAAGGCTATCAACCTGATCATTCCAGGAGTCATATTCATAACTAATATCAATTTCTTTCAATTTCCCATGAATGAAGTCTTGGGAGTCATTGTAAATTCTTTTACACGGTATTCATGTATTTATTTGGTAGATACTGTATATATGGCTTCCCATCTCACATACATAAATCTGGGCAGCTCAGCAATATTACAAATGATAACAAACATATACATTTTTAAAAATCATAGCAGTTGGAAAAAGAACCAAAAAGTCATAAACAAACATTCAGAAATGGGCTCTGTTCCACATCCAGGCCTAAGCTTGAGCACAGAGTTATATCTTTAAGGCCTTATGGAAGGCCAACTGAGACAGAGCCAATCTAATTTATGGAGGGATGCTAGTCCAGAGGGTGGGTACTATGATTAAAAAAGGCTCTTCTCCTGGCCCTGCTAGCCAACACTCCTTAGTTGGACTCCGAGCATGCTCCTTCTGCCAGACTGGATGGAGTTGGTAAGATCCCATAAGTAACCTGGCTCAAAACTATGAAGGTGATTGATTACTGGGCACTTCGAATTGTACCCAGAAGCACACCAATAGCAATGCAGCATGTAAAGCAGTAGTAGTCAAATGTCCCAAGGCACAGCCCTTGCTAATTGCCTGTGCTATCACATTCTGTACCAGCTGAATCTTCACCTTCACGGGCAAATGTGTATGGAGATTGCCAATCATCCAGGTCATGGTTGTCCCAAAGGTGCATTTCCAAAAGGCAACTGGACTTTCTTGGTTTTGTTTTTTTCTTTGAAAACATTTTGCTTCTCATCCAAGAAGCTTCTTCAGTTCTGAGCAGTCCCATGTAGAGTCCTGTGGAACTTGAAAAGCAGCTCAACCAAATGATAAAAATAACAAGTATCTGCATGGACTGAAGTATGAAAAAGCATAGTGTAATCAAGCTAAAGATTTTTATTTTACTAATTCTGCAAAAGTTTTAAAAATGGTTTTCTCAGCTTTAAGTACATTCAAAATAAAGAGAGGGTTGATTAATCCCCATATTATTTTTGATCTCAGATTAAATTATTCTGTGAGATTTTCATGGATAAAAGGATCCAAATTATATTTGTGGTCCAATATTTTCCATACATATTACAACGGCATTAGGGGAAAATACTGAAACTATTCCTGCACAAATAGGAATCTCATTTGAGAAGCTCTAGGAGTATATTTATGAAATTGCATCTGAAAAGGGGATGGTTTTTTAATTTTTGTATTCCAGCCAGTGACCAGTAAGTTCCAAATAATAAATCCAAAAGTATGGAAAGTTAAATATGCTTTTCCATTGATACTTGCAATTTACATGGTGAAAATCTTGCAGAGTACCCTGTAAATTCACTTTAAATAACAGAATGAAATAAACATAAGAAATCCTCTCAAAATGTAAATCAAACTTGGAGCTAAATTCATCTTGATTACATTTATCTTCTTTCCAGTATTAAAAGGAAGATTTGTCTAAATCTTTCATTTGTATCAAAGCAAGAGAGTAGTTCAAATTTATTATATGAGAAAACTTTCTTGGAATTCCTGTATCAAGCTAAAGATTGGTCTCCATTTTGATACTCTTTCGAAAGGCCCTAAAGACATTGTTTTGCCAGTGGGCTTGGGGATTCCAGGTTGATAGGGAACTCATCAAGTGGTTTCTTTGATTGTTGTTGCCAGAGTTTATTATGAAATAAAGGTTTATTACTGGGTTTTGTATTTTGGGTTTTACTTCTCTAAGCCACCCAAAGTCACTGTCAGTAAGTTGGTGGCCTTATACATTTTCTTAATAAATAAAAAAGTGCTAAACTAAGGAGTCAGAACACAGTAATTAGAGAACAATGTTTCTAGATGGAAAAGTGTATAAGACACAGCACAGCCTCACTGATTTGTGGTTGTTATTGGCAAACGTGTAGATAAATCTATTGGTTCCTTCTAAAACATTCTGGGTGAAGGTGGCATTATCTACTTCCACATGGAAGGCATTCCTGTTTAAGAATAAGAAGCTTTTTAAATGTTGCCACAATAAATAGACTCAATCTGGCTCTTAAGAATGTACTTCTGCAGATCCATAGCACATTCACCTTACAAGCTGAGAGTCTCAAACCTCATTTATTTCACAGCAAAATCCCCTGTTTTTTCTCAGTGTGTAGCACCTTAAACAGGTTGCTGCTCCCACCACTAACTGGGACTAAACCTCTCTGTGTTACACCATGCTGATTAATGCTCTTTTCTCCCTCCAGTAACTTTCTATGAATTCTGATTAAATGAATTCAAGCATCAAGACTCCTGAGGTGTTCTCATACAGTAGCATCTCTTTCACTGCTTTTAATCTCTTTTTTTGATTACATGTGGTGGCTCTTACAAGTCTTAAGTCAAACAGTGCATTTGGATCTATTAAAAGACCACAATTTTATTTTCTTTGACTTTTGTTTTTTGGATGAAGCATTAGGTAAAGATCAAGCCTATTGAACCACCTGCTAATGAACAAGATGATTACATACAGTCAAACAACTAAAATTAATGTAAGAGAAAGTTCAGGGCCATTAATAATTTAAAAAGTTAATTTCAGCATGCAAATAGCTTTATTGTGAAGCTATTCTAAATGGTCACAATAAAAATTAACCAGTTTTAGCTCTCATTTGTTTTTCTTGTTTTAATGGGTAGCTATATAACAGTGGATGGATTGTAGGAATGGATTTTTCCTCTAAAAATTGATAAGAAATATTTATTTAATTTTATTTATTTATTTGTTTTATTTATTTTATTATGATGCCATCTGCCTCCAGACCAACTCTTTTGTTCATGGGGGAAGAAGGGAAAGGAGAAATTCTCCAACAATTTCTCAAAAAGAGGAATGTCATAAGTGGTAGCAATAATACCACTGTTGGGGAAAAAACACAGGAAAAATTCCTTTTGAGGTCTTCTCTTGGTGTCTTGGAACCCAGGTCAGGAATGTTGCAGACTGCCAGAGAGAAGACATATAACGTCTAATTGCAAGGATGCTGTATTTCCACAGAGTCTCTGTACCTTCTGTACTGGAGCAACTTCTAAAGAAAATCTAAAGAGGGTCTGCATAAAAACATTAATATAATCATTATGCACACTCAACCATGCACCACACACCCACAGAAAATCATAGCCAAAAAGAATTAAAACTCTATAACTCTATATCTATTATCTCTATAGAGCTCAAGGTGACTTTTCAAAAGTCAATAATTACAATAGTATTATTTGAGTTTAGAACACCCAACATAAAACACTAAAATAAAAACAATAGTTAAAGTGACAAATTCACTAAAAACATGAATGAAGGATTTATTTCCTTGGATCTTTTTATTCATTGGGTTTCCTATATTACATTTCACCTACAAGGTATAGATTTGATGGTTTCTGTTGTAGCTACATCACTACGATCAGTGTTGTGTTTCTTTTGTTGATTGATTTTAGATGGGAAAGTAAATGCTTGAAATGGAAAAGATGCACAAAATGTTTACAATGGCATTGTGATCCATAGTCCTTAAACATAGACCATGTAGTTGTAACTTTGAGTTTCTTAAAGAGTCACATTTTCAAAACTCCAGTTAACAATTCAACATTGTCAATGAATCATTTAATGTTCTTTCTTACAAGAAGAATGCACTACTATGGACATCTAAAGAATGGGACATTCTTTAGGAAGAATACAAATTTTTAAAAGGCAGCTAGCCAATTTTAGTGATAAATATCCTTATGAAGATGGCTTATAAATGTAACAAAAGAAAATTATGGAAGTCATTAGATGAAAAATTGCTTGTGGTCATCATTGCCCCTTTATTACTTTAGATGACAAAATGCTTGAAAAAGGTACTTCTTTCTTCCCATATAGTTGATACTGTTGTTGTTTTTAAAAAAATAGTGGACTATAATGCTGTCTCAGTTCTAAGATTTCCTACACCGACACACATTTTGTTCTTTAGAGTTAATAAGACAAGCGTTACAGATAAAGAATCACCATCTACCTTTTCTTTGCTATGTCTACTCTTCTAATTTCTGTCAGTTTTTGTTGTTATTTTTATTGCATTTCCCAGTTTTATTGTTTTTATTATACATTTGGCCCATGATATTCATTTGAAAGGTGTCGCTCTAAACGACATATGTGGCTCTGACTCAGGTTATTTTTGTCCAATTAGGAAGGCTTCTCACTGATTCAGGCTAGAGTTTGGAAAACAGCAAATCACTTAGCTTGTGGCTCACAAACATGGTTTGGGTGTGTTGTGAGTGATACAGGAGAAAAGCAAAATGAGAAAATCTTTATGCTTCTTACCTTTCTTCTGTTTTATCTTTGGCAGCTAACCCACATCTCTTAATGGGAAATTGATTTCATGGGGCAGGAAGTAGGATGGAGCTCTGTTGTAGAGAAGATAGATGGGGTGCTAAGACCTTCATGTCACATGTATGGTTAGGCATTCTGCAGTTACAATGCAGGAAGAAAAAAAGATGAAGCACAAATAATTCAGTATATTAGGATTACAACTTTATTTAGTCATACCTAACAAGTCTGCAAGATAATTAATTGTGTAGCTATCATGTTCCCTTGTATCACTGAGACTCAGCCATCCCAATCTAGGGATCGTATAATAGCTTGGCTACACCTTTAGTGCTAATGAATGCTATCCCAGATTGGGGAACAATAAACCAACTGACTGCATCTACTTCACTACACCTGGTGGCCAAAGGTGCCCTGACTTTCCTAAGTCTCATAAACGGAAATTTGGGCCCCCAAAGGTTTCCTTGACTCTGAGTATCACAGTCTTGTTGGCAAGTTTCTGGAATTCTCTTGGCTTTTCAGCAACTCTTGGAATTCTTAAATGATTTATAACTTTATAGTTTATACATAAACTTCCTTATACTATCATGGCACATGTGAAATTAGGAGCATCCATATCTCCTCTAGATAGATGCTCAGGTCACCCAGTAAAGAGTAGGTGGGAGAAAAAAAATCCTTCAAGCCTATTTTACTATATGATGAAAAATATCTTATTGGCTTTGGCCGATGGGTTTAAAGTTTCATACTATACCATGAAGGAGCCTTGAAGAAGAGTTAGGGCCATCTAACATAATATGGGAGAACTTTACAGCATGACTTTTCGCATTTTCTCAGACCATGGAACCTCTTAAAAAAACCCTGATGAAGCTCAAGGAACAAATTCTAGTGACCAAAAATTGCCTTTTTTCAAGTGAAGTCTTTTTATATTACATAGTTTGAGAACCCTGCTTTGGAGTGTCCCTTTGGAGGAGACCCTCCACAAAATTACTGGTCCCCAATGGCTCTTTTAACACTATTAAATAGCATTTTCCAATGTTCCAAATAACATTTTCATGCATCGAGACTTCCATTTCCTAAAAAAATCATTGATTCCCATGTGTTTAAATATCCTTTCTGGACCAAATGCAGTGATGGGTCATATGAAAAGTCTCAAGTCATGTCACTGATTTGGAACCTCATCAAAGTTGTCAAGGTGTGAAGAATATCATAATTCAAAAGACAAAACAACTTTGGAACTGAAGCTGTGAATGCAGCCTGAAAACGCTGTGATTTCAGTTAATCCCAGTGTCACTTGGCATCTGTCTCAACTTGATTTTAATACATCACATGCACTCTCCATAAAGTCTGCTTCATTTTTATAAAATAATCATTGTTTGCTCTTTAGAAATAATATTCTGATTGAATTCTCATGAGCTGAAGTACATCCTGTTGAGTTTTCTGAGAATTTAATTTATGAAAATGGCATTTGTACTTGGCGAACTATCCCTCTATGAACTATTCCTTTGCCTAAGAACTGCCATGTTGAGAATCATTCCCTAGAATCAAAACAAGCCTTCTTCTAGGAGCCTGCCAATTTCAAATAAGATTTGGAAATGGAAATGAAAAACTGAAAGCTATCTAAACAAACAGTGCAAAGATGTACTTCAGCTCTTAAAGGAGCTTCTCCATGACTATCTTTTTCCTATATGTTGATATTTTCTGAGAAGTAACAAATGTCATCCATTGCTTTTTTCCTCATGTGAAGATAGCATGATTATTTTTTTCTGTCACAATGAAATCTGTTTCAGAAACAGTTTTGCTTCAGACCCCAATAATGGCTATAAACCCTCAAAGACTTCTTGAGCCCATCCATGAGTCAAATTGACTTAACACTCCTATAAAACTATTACTGTGGGATCTGGGCTGCAAAGATCTGGTCAACAGGTATCAAAGAGACACAAAGAACTCTAATTGCCCATTTGATGGATCTCTTTGAAAGGTACAAAAACCAGCAAGGTACTCTGTTGTGTAATATGGGACACTGAACTAAAGTGAACGTTGAAAATGACCATAGGAAATCATTTGAATATTTTAGCAACCGTCATTCAGTTAAAACACTTGCCTTAGATCAGGGCTGTCAAACTCCCGGCCCACGGACCAGATACGTCACGTGCTGGCCACATCCATGCCCAGTTTAGTGAAGGGGAAAAAAGTCCTGATACATCACGTGATGCTGCCGTGACGATGTGAGTTTGACACCCCTGCTTTAGATAAACCCTAACTCTGTTAAGGAAACATTGCTAGATAAAACTAATTGTTTAGGTTAGGGCTATTAGTCTGTGTTAAGAAATTCCAGAAGATCACTAGACAGAGGCTAAGACTTAACGTTTCCTGGATCTCTTTGGTGCCATGTAAAGGTCGTCTGAATTTTTGCAACTTAAATCAAGTAGTCCTAGTTTATGTCCTATTGAGAAAGCAAAGTGTTTATTCCCACAATGGGTTATTATGCAGTGGTCACTTCTACAGTAATATTAGGGGTCATTTACAATTAGACAAAGTCACTGAACTATATTACAATTTTGCATTTTAATGTAAATGTCAAATATACTAATCTCTAAAGAGTTCCCAAAATTGAATGGATTGACTGTTTTCTCTCCATATATCTCCAATGTGTTCATAAAAATAAAATTTCAAATTAATAGTAGCAACTCCATAAGCAAAGGCATCACTGATACACTGTGCATACTCTGAAGACCTAAAGAAGTATACCATAGCTGTGATGGTAACCTGATATACTGTACTTCATAGTATTCAATTGAGGTTGCAATGAGGTGGTTTCAGCAAACAGATGTACCCAGCTCCTATTGGTGGATTTAGGATGGTGTGAACACAGACCCCTCTGCTAACTGTAACTGTTGTGTTATTCTCTTGGTCTCTCTTTCAGTCTCTCTCTCTTCCCCTCCCTCTCTCTCTCTCTTCATCTGTACCTATCTCAGCAGCTTCAGATGCAATTCTCTCCATGCCTTCAACTGGTCTTTGGGCTGTTTTTGACAATGGATTTGGCCCTCTCCTGGAATTATGTTAAGCTTGTGTGTGAGAGGAACTCAATGGCCAACCCTTCTTTGGCATAAATCTTTTATATAGGTGCCTTCAAATGGAGTTCAGTGATTAACTCCTGTATGCAGAGAGTCGGACTCCCTTTAAAAGCAGCTGTTTAGCACTCATGTTAAAACAGCAGATTTTCATGGGTGACTAGTCTACTGGTCTATGCATCTGTCTGACTTGCTCCTAGCCCCATCCCATATTAAGGAGAGGGACTTTCCTACCAGTTGTTGACTTTTGATAGGCTAGTAGGGAAAGAAAGCAGAGGGAATTTATTAATTTATGTTCTTATCCTTGTACATTGTAACGAAGAACAACACTTTGTCAGATTTGGTAGAATAGGTATTACCAATGGAAGCAGCAGATTTTATACCCATATAGTTTATCTCTCAGCTCAAGAACTGGTGAATTACACTTTCATTGGACTGTGAGGACATTAATTTCTAAAGCTTCTTGCCATCCTTTCTGAAATCTTCCTCCATCAGTACTGTAACTTCTCAAGGGATTGGTAAAAATAAAAATAAAAAAGAACAGTTTGATTTTTTGTACATTTCCAGAAAAGAGCATAACTTAGCAAAAGGTAAACAGCAGATTCTATTGTGCTTGAGGTTAATTAACTGCAGCTGAAATGAACCACAGTTATTGCTAACTAGAGTTAAACATTATGTCCTGAAAGTTGTGATCAACTTCTCTATCATTCCTATGCCTCTGGGAAGCTGCACTGGAAGAGGAATGATGGTTAATTGGATCCCAAGTCTATACAAGCTATAGGTGAACCTGATCTGAAGAAATGAAGGAGATTATTTCTACTAGAGAAAGCTGACTACTATGAAGAAATCATGGAAAACTCACTCTATATTAGTGCGTACCTTTACTTTAAGAAGTGTATATATCTCCTGTCCAAATTCTTTTTGATGTGACAGTTGCTATGGCAACAGTGCTTTCCCTCTTCTAACAGGGAAGCAAATAAGAGTATAAAATTCACATCCAGTCAATTGTCAGTGTGTAAGTTGCCACTGCTGAGGCTGAAATCATTTACAAAGCCTCCATTTTCAAAAGAGTGCTATTTACTTTTAACACATTGCTGCAGTGGAAATTTAGAATATACTTTTTTGGGGGTGGGTGGGGTGGATGTCAGTACTTTAATCCCCTGAAATCATTTGCTACCAGTTGGCATGTGAAAGAATAGAATTGCTAACTTGAGACAGAAGTCATAAAAGAAGAGAGCGGCCAAAAGCCAAGTCTCAAAGAAAGAGGGAGAGAGAGAGAGAGAAAGTTTAGCAAAGGCACAAATGCTAAACAAAAGGTTTAAAAGCTAGAACAAAAACATCAATTTTAGACAATTTCTTTATCATAGTTCTGATTTGAAGACAGAAAATCTGAGGCTTGTGGAAATGATCTTCCTTTAGGAAACAAAGCAAAACCTGTTTCTGAAATCACTAGAAAATTGTAAATGCTATTTTCTGCATCCTGTATCCTATGCAGTGATGGAGATTTCTAGAAGGGTTTGCTTGGTTGGATTTGAACAGCTTTTATAATTATATTAAACAAAAATCAAGGTTTCTTTAAACAAAAAGACAACTATGTGGTTGTCAGTTCTTGCCCCTTCCTTGCTTCAGTCTATATAGACCAGCTCAAAATATTATCCAGGGAAAATGAGTGCCAACTCTATTCATTCTATTTTCATGAGTGTAATCTCACTCCCTAATAGAAGTGACATTTTACTGCTGAAATGAATTCTTCACACCATTAACGGTGTGAATAGAAAGCCTATTGTCTACTGGAGTGGTTTCCTCACTATTAACACTTAATAATCTCTGACACTTTACTGATCAGGACTGGCACAACACAACCAACTCTGTAAACATTTTTGATTTTATAAAAAAAAATATCACAGAAAGTTGGGAATAAGAAATGAATAATTCAGTCTTAGTGATGATGGCAGGCAGGTGAAACTTGTCCTGTAGCTGTCACTTGGGCATATAATAAAGTCTGGATCCTTGCAAACTAGTTCTCCAGAGAGTCTCATCCAGAACTGCTTCAATGTTGTGTAAGTGCTATCATTATTGAGTACAGTCATAAAATAGATCTGGAGCCAGCTGTATGTTGGTGGAATTTTCCACATTTCTTGATGGGGGTCAATGGAATTTTTGTTCAGCTTGTCAGATTGCTTCTTCTTCCATGACAAACACCACCACTCTCAAATGTGGAGACATCTACCAACATTTTTTCCTTCTGATCTGGCTCAAACTTTGGGAACTAAGCTTCATAGAGCCTTTTACTAAGATTGTGTTACATGTTATGTATGAAATTTTATGGCAAAATAAAAGTATATATACATAAGTGAGTCTGACTTTTTTCCTGCTTTTCCTCCTGTAGAGATGAAATGGGTAAATATATTTTGCCTACTTTATCTCTGGATAAATAAACACAGGAAAGGGAAAGTTGAAGCTGTTGTATGTAGCCATGTTAATATGATCATCCTTATAGTGTGAACATTATTTTTTTTTAAAAATATGCAGTCCTAAGCATTTGAACACTGAATGTCAATATTCCACATAAACTGCATTTTTCAAAAAATATATTCCCATATTATAAAGACTCAGACTTCAGCTGATCATGCACGTCAATATTGGGTAATCTGATTTGCTTGTCTTCACCTTCTTTTGTAGAGCTTTTCTAGATTTAAAACAATTAACTACTACTAAAGCTCCCATTTGATGATTGACCCTGGCAAGAAAATACAATTTTATTGTTAGAGTAATTGATGTGCCATAAAATGGCACAAAGGCCTGGAGACTAAATCATATATGAAGAACAGCTGCAGGTTTTGGGTCTGGCTAGTCTAAAGAAAAGAAGAATTAGGGGTGACATAATATCAGTATTTCAGTATTTGAGGGGCTGTCACAAAGCAGAGGGGATCAAATTATTCTCCAAAGCACCAGAGGGCAGGACAAGAAGTAATGCTTGGAAACTGATCAAAGAGACAAGCAACCTTCCTAACAGTAAGGACAATTAACCAGTGGAACAGTTTGCCTTCAGAAATCACAAATGCTCCATCACTGGAGGTTTTTAAAAAGAGACTGGACAGTCACTTTTAAAAAGAGACTGGACAGTCACTTGTCTGAGATTGTATAGGTTCTCCTGCTTGAGTAGGGGACTGGACTAGAAGACCTCCAAGGTCCCTTCCAGATCTACTCTATTCTAATTCTAAAATGCATTTATTTATTTAGAGCAGGAGTGTCAAACTCGTGTCATCATGGCGGCTTCACGTGACATATCGGGACTTATTTCCCCTTTTGCTAAACCGGACGGGAGCGGAGCCACAGGCATCTGGCCTGTGGGCCGCAAGTTTGACACCCCTGATTTAAAGGAAAGAGCGCTTGGAAGAAAATTACACATAGAAACACGTGTGTGATCTTCTCCAAACATTCTGGACATTATAACTTATTTTTTCCCCACCCATTTTAGTTTTGCCATAAGTACCATCAAGCTTTGTCCCACCTCAACTTGTTTAATTTCAAGCCATTCCCAATGCATTATAAACTCAACTCCTTTCTGCCAGCTTTTCTTTTACAGGCTAAAATTCACAAGTACTTTCAAGTGCGCTTTTCCCCACCAACTGCAAGACTGTGAAATCTAAGCCAGGGGCATTGTACAGTCACTTCAGTAATAAAAAAAAGCACAGGAGAAACACACTGTTATGAACATTTCAGCAGGGAGCAGGATGGTGGAAATATTGGGAGAGAGGAAAAATATTGGTTTCCTGAGGCTGTAGAGCAGTCTTTCTTTCTTTTTTTTTGTACATATATGGAGCCATGTCCTAAAATCTGTAGTGTAATCCATAAGTAGTAAAATTTAGAGCAATTGTTTAATAATAAAACATTCCTGATTTATTTGGTTTGACTACATACGAGACCTCTGCCAGGTGATCTGGGATCATGGCCTGAACCAGCAGGCAAAGTCACCATTTGATACTGGAGTCTTTGAATGATAACTATGGATGAACAAACACATCAATTGCTTAATTCTTTTAAAAAATTTTCTGAAGTTTCCTTTGGTACCCAGCACTGAAATAGGATTAGGTGTTTTGATCATTTCTCACCAGTTGCAAAACAGCTATACGGCTTATGTCCTATTTCTGGAAAGACTTTTGAAATCCTTTAAGAATTCCATAAGACTGCTTGTATTTCCATGAACCTGCGTAGATGCTTAGATCATTCTTGGAGTCCCTTCTTCAAGACTGCTCCATTTTAGTTATGTGAAATAAGATTGACTGCAATTGATTGGCTTTTGAAATGAACTCAGAAAAGGTGACCTACTACAACTATTTTCTTTTGGCATTGACAAAGATTTTGTTTGCCAAAATATTTCAGTTGTATTATGTACCATACGTTCATGACTGTAAAAATTCTGTTTTAGCACCAAAAGCCTTAGTTACACATCACAATGGGACGGGACCATGGAGGTAGATTAGAGGAGTTTTCTCCATTTTCCCCATCTCCCCATTTTTTAATTAGTCAACACAGATTGTAAGATCCCTGTCTTTCACATACTGAGGTTAAGGGGAGAATACCAGGTGAATTTTCCCTGGAAGATAAAGGGTAGGAGGTATGTAGAAGATAAGGATATTTGATGGTGTGTAGACCCAGAGAGTTTCTGAGAGAAGTAACTTGAGACTTCCAGCCCCCATCCTATTGGCCTAGACAAGGATTTTATTGTTACGAAACTATCCTTAACAGATGTAAACACCCCAAATGATTAAAGGACCTTGTAGCTCCTCTAGTCCAACCCCCCCACCCAAGCAGGAGTCCCTATACCATTTCTGACAAATGGCAGTCCAGTCTCTTCTTGAAAGCCTCCAGTGATGAAGCTCCCACAACTTTCGAAGGCAACTTCTGTTCCACTGGTTGATCTCACTTTCAGAAAATTTCTCCTTATTTCAGGTTGAATCTCATATGTATATATTGGAGGCAGGGAGGATTGGTTATATCTTTCAGAAAGATATGCTTTTTTGTGGATTTTCAACAGAAGGAAACTGGACCCTGTTCATTCAAATTATCTCACAAAGATATCTCTGGAGGATTTTATTTTTTTTTATCCTGAAAATCCAATGCACAAAACAAAGCTTGATGTGAAGGAATGACAGAGAGAGCTTTTATTTTGATATTCAGTATATTAGTGATTCACATTTTGTGCCTCAAACGTTGCCCATTCCTCCTACTGGTTGGCTTTGTTTTATCATTTTAAAATATCACTACATGTATCTTCCCAGCCTCTCACCAGTAATTGTTAATAATGCATCTGTTTGGATGGGATGGGAAAACCTGTTTAATTAGGGTTACTAGATACAGGCTGGAGAAACGGAACCATTTTATAGAAACACAGACTCAACTTTTATATATATATATATCTTGTGTAGGAGATGACCAGGCTGAGCCCAAGGGAGGGGTCAAATGTGTCATCAATCCCGAGTCCCTTCGCACCCACAAGTGATAAAAGTTTATCATTCTTTGAATTCCATTGGATCTTTCCTACTGCCAATTTGCCTTGACTATTAGTAGTTCAGATTCTTGTTGAGAGTTAGTATGTAATAAACGTGTACTCATTTGAACCACTCTGGTTCCTGATTTCTTACACCTGACATCTTGGCTGCTATCTAGCAGTCTTCTGGATTTTTGCAGCTTAAATTGGTAAACTTAACATAATGACATCTCTATGAACATTTTACAGTGCTTAGTGCACTAAGTGTTGCAAGATCTTTTCTGGAGACACTTGCCTGTGGGAGAAGAATCAGTCCATTTCATGTTTTTGACACCCCATTCAGTGGTGAAATCTAATTTTTTTCACCACCGGTTTTATGGGCATGGCTTGGTGGGGGGGGGTGTCATGTGACTAAGTGGGCGTGGCCAACTCAACATCACTCATGGCAAGTTGGGGCGGTGGCACCTTGTTGGCCACGCCCACCCAGTCACATAACCGATGCTGTAGAGATGGCGATGCTGAAGGTTAGTCGGGAAAAAAGGCAAAGAGGTGATGGCTGGAGGCTTCTGGCAGTGTTTTTTGCCGGAGCGAAGGGCCTCTGGCCATCACCTCTTTGCCTCCTGGAACAGAGTCGGGAACGGCGGCTGGAGGCTTCTAGCACTGGCAAAGTAGTGACGAATGGAGGCTTCTGGTGGCGGTTTTTGCCTGAGCGAAGGGTCTCCAGCCATCACCTCTTTGCTTCCCGGAACGGAGTCGGGAACAGTGGCTGGAGGCTTCCCATGCCGGCAAAGAAGTGACGAATGGAGGCTTCTAGCGCTGGTTTCTGCCGGAGCGAAGGGCCTCCGGCCATCACCTCTTTGCCTCCTGGAACAGAGTCGGGAATGACGGCTGGAGGCTTCTAGCGCCGGCAAAATAGTGACAGGCTGCAGCCTGTCCCTTTACAATTCTGCTCCCTCCCCCTCCCCC
>JANHFL010002857.1:200704-212634 GCA_032468155.1 Oxyrhabdium leporinum | reverse complement strand
CAAAGCCGCCCCAGGAGAGTCCCATGTGAAGTCTTTAGAGTAAGAGTTGGATATTATCTCACCCAGTTTCAATGCTCTGTCCACCCACCTCTCCAGCACAAATCTTTTGGTCCTGGTTGTCCCAACTTGTGACTGCCAAAAATGGCCGTTGTCCCTGCTGCTGCTCAGGCGAGCTTGTTTCTGACCTAATGAGGAGATTGTGAATTCTTCGTGGTCCACTAAGTGCCTTTCCTTTCTTCACCACCCCTACAAGGCGGCTTTGACCCGTAGGGTCTCCCAACAGCAGTTGCCAGCTGGATTTCAAGGGCTGGATTTCGGCAGAGTCTGCTAATTTCCAAGCTGTTCTCGCCGCGATGTCAACCGGAAGTAAAATAGAAGTTATTATTAAATCTGGATTATGCATGCAGGGTGCGAGCACAGTTTCTACTTTATATTGTTTACATTTCTACATTTTCTTTTTCAGACATCTCTTCTGTTCCTTGTGAAATGGTGCAGAGAACAATGTCTTGTGAAGTAGGTATAAATGGTCCATATTTAAGGGTGCCTATAGGAATTGGCTGCTTTTGTCCAAAATGTTGCAAACAGTATTGGACCATCGCTGTGCATGTACATGTACATGTAATTTCATTATGCAAATTGACAAGAGGTGGAGCTTGCATCACACAACACTGCTTTCATTATTCTGCCCAGTCTCGTGGAAGAACATTAGTTGCTGTTGCTTAGAACAGCTTTTTTTTTCCTAATCTGGGCACTGTCTAGACATAACAAAGCAAGAATTTCGCAGCTAGCTGGGCCATGGTTGAAAATTTCAGAGAAGTCGGAAATCTATGTTGATATGTAGCCCAGAACTTGCTTTGGCTAGTGAGATGGCTGCTGTATAAATTTAATAAATACATAATAGATATGCCTGGAGGCTGTCCAGGTTGGGGACTAGCTTACACAAAAGAGGATTCCTTCCACATCTACTGCATTCCTTAGAAAACCAAAGGTTACTAATATTTAATGGAACCCATTGTTCATTGCTGAACCAATTTCTGCGCATCTAGTAGAACAGAGCAGAATTCGATATATATACATATTTATATTACTCTTTGCATATTCTAGGTACTGTAATGCAACACTTTGTATGAATGACTAACTGGTGATGCACCATAGACTTAGAAGCTTTGCCAGAAAAAATATATATGACATAGTCAAGAAGCTGTTACACCAATCAGTTATGTGCCTTTCTCTGACTCTCTAAATGTTTCCATAGCTCTTGATAGGTTTTGTTCCATCTGTTCCTTTAACCTTGATCGAGGGTGGTATGTTGCTTTAGAAACTGTCCTTTCTGAAGCCACAAGTTCCTTTCAATCCGTATTAAAGGCTTTCAGCTATGGCAACCACATTCCTTTTTCTTTAGACGTATTGAACCAGTTCTGGACAAAATGAAGCAGACATGTTTATAGATAGATAGGCATATATTTTCAGTACTGGAAATTCTCTATATACAGCCTACTTTCTCCTTATTGACAGAGCTCCTTTCAGTGCTAAAAATATATTGTACCCAAACTGTAATGAAAATAACATCTTGTGAGCTTTTGTTCATCTTTAATAATAGCAGAAATCTTTGTTTTAGAACAGATCTAAAAAAGGAAGAAAATCTGTTGTACACAATAATTGTCTGTGCCATATCTATTCAGGTCTGGTCCATGAAATTTGTGCCTGACTTAACAAATGACTCACTCCAAATAAAGGTTATAGTGCCAAATAAATATGCTATGCAAGAAGCGTTTGCTTTCAATGCTGCGTGATAAGGGCCTCGAGGTTGCTAAGGTTTCTGGTAAAAAAGCTCTGTTATTATAGAAGATTGAGTTTTCTAATGAGAATGATTATATAAAACAGGGAGATAAAACCTGCCAGATCAAAAATAAGTCTGTTTGGAAGGGGTGGTGTTGTTGTTTTCGTTTTAATTCAGTTTAGTTTACAGAAAGAGAAAGGTTATCTTTTGTCTTAAACAACTTGGGAAAAATAAAATGAATTTTAATTAGAAGATTATTGTAGTGACATGCACATGAAAGAAGATAATAACCCAACCAAGACAAGTAGAAGATTCTGATAACTGCATTTCCGTGCTTTTTTCTATTGTAAAGGAAATTAAGTCTAAAATAATAATGAAGGGTGGACGCTTAAATAAAGTTGCTTTATTACAGAAGGAAGTGATGTGCCAAATGGGAGATGTGTAGAAAAGCAATATCCCAACAAATCTTCCGAAACCAAAATAATAACATTCCGTAAAAGACACAGAATGGTTCCCTTAGGATTACCCATAAGTCCTGAATATACTGGATATCTATTGGAAATTGTAGACCAAAAGCTGTGGATAGTAGACTACGGGATTCCTGCATTTGTCGCTCCAGGGTAAGAATAAAATGGGATTCAGGTCCCTTGGAAACCACAAATGCTATATTCTCTGTTTGTTCCTTTCAGTTGAATTTTCCTCTCTTTTGTTGATGATGTGAATTGTTGCAGCATCCAATCTGGGTCAGTTACCGGGACCAGAAATTAAGTCTTCTGAGCTTTCGGACTCATGCTGGAGCCCATCTTTAGGGAATGAAATTTTAGTTTTCCTTGTCAGAGAGAAATTCCCTGAAAATGGGCTCCAGCACGAGTCCAAAAGCTTGGAAGACTAAATCTCTGGTCCTGGTGACCAAACCAGATTGAATCCTACAACATTATCCTGCGACACGTATATTTGCCTTCATTCATGATGTGAATTCTTTTTCAGCTGTCAACATCTGCATTTAATGCACTGCTCCTGAAAAATAATATAAGGTTCCCATTTTTAGAGAGTGGATCAATGGGCAGGAGGCTGTGTCTGTGTGTAATATAGAAAAAGAAGGCTGTTTTATAAGTCAGGCAAAGAGCTCTTTAGGACCAGTGTCCCAAATATATTTGTTCCTATTCTTCCGGCGCTTCCCAGGAAAGCCAGTTAAATTATGTTGCTCACTTTGGAATATGAGGTAAACCTGATATGGAGGTAAAAAAACAATATATTTGTTCATACAAAAGAAAAGAAACAAAGCAATTAAGTTATTGGCTCCCATCCCTTCTTTGTCCTGGTCCTGCCTATTATCTGAATTATTTTTGTCAGTCCCATCTCCCAGTTCTTGCACTTATGATGTAGATTTGTTTCTTTTTGTTCCTGTCCTGTATTTATCATTCTTGCCTTCTTTACTCTTCATTTTTATTGTTGTATTTTTTTTCTTGTACTTCATGGTTTTACTTGTAACTGCTTAGAGTTGTTGGGAGTTCGGGAGCATGTGATAATAATAATACAAGGAAACAATTGGGTTTCTCTTCTTACTCCTTCCTCATTGCTCAGCAAAGAATAGATCATTTTACTATGGCCATATTTTGGATAGTAGAATAAGGAACTGCTAAGCCATAGAGCATCCATACCTCTACTTGAATATAGGATGGACTCCTAGGTGAACCCATAATTGAATGGAGGCTGATAAGACACCCCAAAAAGAGGAGCATTCTTAAGTTTCAATACCTCTGTCAATTGGTGCCAGGTTTCTTCCGTAGATTACATAGTTCCTCATTATTTTTTCTATAGAAAATTTTAATATTTATTTTAGATTGTATAAATATATGAGTGGAAGTAAACATTGGGTTCTTCTTATGATCAATAAACACCCCTTTGGGCCCTAATACACTCATGGGTAAAGTACCCATGATGGAAGATTGTTCTATAAGAGTTAACTAAGAGGTTCTTAGACTAAACTGGCATATGTTTTTAAGAATTCTGCTTCTCCACGATTGAGATCTGTAGTGTTCTGCAAGGTAGCTTCCTTTAGGTGGTTGCATTTTGTGAGCCAAGCCAGCTGACTCACATGTCTATTCCATTTAAGCCTCAGCTTGCCAGCACTAGTAAAAACTAAGGAATATCTTGGAGGATTTGGTATGACCATGCCTTGTTTAAAATAGGAAAAGCTAAGATATAGGTAGTCCCTTGCTATACTTGGTAATATTTCAAAACGGTTAAGTCTAGTGGCCAGACTATGATAAGAATTTGTAACCTGACCAGAATGTAAATTGTCCAAGGAGATATCCAACAACAACATCATTTAATATACAGAAAACTTGTTTAAGGAAAATTTGCCCCAAACAGAGGCCTGCTAAATTACACAGAGAGTCCAGGGCAACCCATCTGATCATCAGGTCATAGATAGAAGTGATCACATAGGTCAACTTTATCGGTTCCCAGGTGATCATTATATTCCTTCCAAGTGTTACATACGCCTGTGGATCTATGCAATAGGTAATATATACATCTGCGCCACTGGAAAATGTTTTCATCTTTTTCTGCAGGTATAAGGGAACCTAAGAACCGATTTATACACACTGTTCCATGTTGATTAAGATTTACAAGCTTTGCTGCCACCCACTCAGCATGAAAGTGAACTACATGAAATACATTAGCTGGGAGTATGGATGAAACAGAAACCTTGATCTTCTTTTAGCCTTATCACTCTTTTAGCCTGGGAAGATAAGACAAAACTAGAAATGATCAAGGTCAAATTTGCCAAAATCCAAGTGTTCTGCAACATCAGAATACCTTGAAGTAGATGCTAAAGTCTGAATTTGTGAATTTAATTGACCAACCTGCAGCTTTCTAAAACAGTACTTTTAGTGGATATTCTTGGATTGATTGCCTCAGTTAAACATTTGGATGTTTAAAGTCTTCTATCCTTGTAGTGTTCAGACTCAGGCTATTGGGTAGGAGGTGTCTTGCAACTATCAATATATAGCTGCTTTTCAGATTGTATATAATTCTTGGGGGAGGGGGAGGAGTGCATTAATTAAGTTCACATTTGAAGAAATGTAAATCCCACCCCCACTTTAGTGGACAGCTACAGAAATCTTGCTCTTTAAAATTTAAATTTCCACTTATTTTGTGCACACAATCTCTGTAATTTATTTCTTCAGATATCGCTGTTGTAAAGTGCTTTGTTGTCCAATGCAAACCTTCCTCTCCATTGCATTCTTTAAAATTAAAAACTTGAAAGATTATAGTAAACTTGAATTGTGAAGAAATTAGCTGTGATTCCAGTAAATGTTTCTGTAAGATGATCTTAGGTTGCATATGGGAAGGTTTCTTGAGTTTCACAGCTCCATACTGGAGCATTATTTAAATAAGGCATTTTATAGTATGCATTTTATTTTTAAGATTCTACTGTGATGGAAATAAAGGTGACTCTATAAGCTGGGCAAGAGACTCTAAAGGTTTGTGAAGATATTAATTCCCCCAAATGGGTTGGTATAATCTTCTGGGAAATGTCCTTTTTATGTGCAAAGACTACCATTGTAAAACAAATATTAATAAGTGATAGAAATGTTGGATGTAGATAAATATTAAAAAAAATAACAAGGTCAGAAAATTACTGACTGATCTGCACAGTACAGAATGTTTGCAACAGCTTTGAACAGAAGCAAGGCATGATTTGTAAATAAATACATTAAAAAATAGAAACAAGTAACTTGAGGTTTATATTCATTTCTCAAAGGCTAATTCCATGTCACATTAGTGATATCTAGTCCAGGAATGGCAAGATATATTGGCTCCCATCAGCTCCAGCAGTTGAGTTATAGTTCAATATATCTGTGACTATTCAGATGGATACCTTAGACAGGTAGAGTGGCAAAAAACTGTCTCCCTGTTACTGTACAGAGTTCCAATCTCCATCTAGATAATCTGTCACCTTTGTTGACATTCAAATCCCATCAGTCCTAGTTAACGTTATGTATTTCTAAAGTGCTCTTCCACAGGAGTTAATTGATAAGGCTAGTGCTGTGGGATAATGGGATTTGCAATTTCAATTTGCAGGGCTCAAGTTGCCCTAGATCTTCTGATCTAGATGAGGTGGAACTGGGTCAAAGGAAAGATATTCAATTGCCACTGCCATTAGCAAGTAAAACAGACTCTTATATGACGGTATCGTGCACTAGCAATGATTTTGACATTCTGGCCTGAAATTCAGTGTGAGCTTGGTGTACTTGCCCAAAATGGATATTTTCAGTTAGTGAATTTTGGAGCTGTCATGATATTTTGGCCATGTAAACCCCAAAACCGGCTAATTTTAATTTTTAGATCCAATAGTTTCTTTGAGGGTCATGTATGTCACAGGACCCATCAATATCTACAGCTCAACTTTTTCTTGGCTTAACGTTGCACCTCAAAGCACTCTTTCTTTATTCTTTAAGTTGTCACCAAGTTATAATTTTTAAAATGATAGAAGTGAAAAATTATTAAATATATGGGATTAATAATTATATAAGCTATATTTAATTAATGTAATTTAATTAAAAACATTTTGCTCCTGGATTATCTTATTTTTAAGAATGTGGTCTCCCCAATATGTTTTTCAAAGAGCAGTCTGCAAAAATTTGTGTATTCCCACATCAATTGACATCAAGGTTGACTCAGCCTTCCATTCTTCTGAGGTCGGTAAAATGAGGACCCAGATTGCTGGGGGCAATATGCTGATGCTGTAAACTGCTTGGAGAGGGCTGTATGAAACTATGAAGTGTTATATAAGTCTAAGTGCTATTGCTATTAATGTTGTCTGCTCCCACATTAAAAGAATGATCTAATCTTCTAATGGGAAGAGTTCTTGTATTAATTGGTAGAGCTGTAACTGTTGATTCTAGGCATCATGAATGGAAGAACCAAAGGATGACGTTAATGGATAGTGTCTTGTTATATTCCAAATAGCTATATATGTGAGAAGAAGGTACACAGCTAATGTTCCTAGAATTTCACACAGAGTATCTACAAGAATGAGAAAAAGGGGATAATGTTTGTAGGCAGTAGGTGGGACTCAGATATTGCTTGAAAGCAATCTCATGCTTATTGATGCATGCTGCAATACATCTCCAGGGGAAGAAGAACAAGATGCTTTTTTTAATCCTTTAGGACAGAAATGGCAGCACCAGCCACAATAAAGTGGGAGGGAGTTAGCTCATGAATTATGAATGATGATGGCTGATGCACTGGGTAGCATGCTACATGCTTTTCCCACCCCACCCCAAGCTTCCTTGTCAGTATTTTGGTTCTGGAAATACTGTAAAAATCTCAGTATATTTTTGTTGCATGGACTACCATCTAAATAGGTCATTATGTTCAATAGCCACTGAGTGCACAGTACATTTTGAGCATGGAGTCACAATATGATGTAAATAGTTTAGGATATTACAGTATGCTTTAGTGCCACATAAATCAGAATGACTCTTTTAAACAGTAGCTGTATTTTTATTATTATTGCTCAGCAATACCTCCGTTCCATTTCCCATGGGCTACATGATATAGCACCAGTTGACACGAAAGCTCTCTAGAGGCTACAAATTGTTCCATTTTGCAATGTTGGGGGCCTTGCAGAAACAAAATACAGGGGTTAGGGTGGTAATCACCCCAGAAATATGGGATGAAGAACTTTGTAAATTCCAGTCCAGTTTGCAGACAATGGAACAAGTCTTCAAATTGATGTGGTTGGGTTTTGGGGTTTTTTTGGTATGTAGTATTTCCTGCAATGAAAATTAAGAAATAAAATGGCAATGAGAACTCCATCCTGATGCATCACTTCCTGATTTTAAACAAAAGCTCTTCTGTACACTTTTGATACTGGCAGATAACTATGGTTCAAGTGTTAAGAGGAACAGTTCACAATTAACAATATTTATTCAGCATCCAAAGCAATTTACCATTTGTAATTTAACTAATTTCCTGGAGAAAAATCTAACTATGTGGTTGCTAAGAGTCAGCACTGACCTGATGGGATATAATCAATCACACAATTTAATTCATTTATTCATTAGGTATTCAAAACAGTTTCAAGGAGCAAGGTCCACAAAAGGAGCAAGCATTGGGTGGTTGGTGAAACAGAACAAAGAACAGAAATAAGCAATACAGATGTTTGCTGATGGGACCAAATATGGTCATAGAGGAATGGGAAACCTTCTATTGAATACCTGCTTAAAGGAATGGTACATTAGGACACTTGTGGATTAGAAACACAAAAATAACACAAGTAGCATATGGAATGAAAAATTTCACCCATACGATCTATATTCTCTTATTTTTTTTGTGGGGGGGGGAGAGTGTGGGAATAATTCAATTCAGTACTATACATCAAAATTCTCATCAACATACAGCTATATTAAAATAATGTTGTATTGAAATACTCCGTGAGAAATGTTGTAATTTGGGGTTAATGTTTAATGTGAATGGTATTATTTTGACTACCAAGTATGCCCATTCATATATTGTTTTGCTCAACACAGTAAGGTATTTTTAGTTTTCCTTAGTGGAATAGCAATAATTGTGCTACAAACAAAAGACCTAGACCCTTTTTTGAGGAGGTGGGTGGGAAAGATCTTTAATGGATGAGAAAATTAAGTTCCATGTCTCAGTTCAGCTCAGGTAATAACTGCTTCTTCTTAGTGACAGACAGACTTTCTATGTGATGGATAATCCTGTGATAATTCATAAACCAGAGTTTGCTGAGTTTGACTCCAACATTTTCACTTGGTGTGCTCACTTGATGAGCTCTTTTATCACCCTGCCTCAGAACATGTTGCTTCTCTGTCAGCTTTGGAAGACATATTTTACAGGGAAGCTTTGAGGCTGCCACATTTAGTGCCTGGGAATTTGGGAGGGGGGATTTCACAGTGGAGTAGATGAGTAGACATAACAACATTCTTTCTCAACGAGTCAAGGACAAGTTACCCTGCACCTGGATGGGTTGTCTCTAAATGGGACAAAGAATTGATTGGACCATGTGATGGACTGATGGGTGCAGGGGTTGGTTCTTTAATTTCTCTTTTGGGATGGGAAAACCCAGAACTCTCAGATTTGGGTTTTCCCAGATGTGCCAATATGACAACTCTAATAAAGTGGAACTTTAAGGAACTGTCTGTCTTGGAGTTTATTGAGTTGGAGTTGGTTAATTGGAACGCTGACAGACTGGCTGTTTCTTGTGTATATTATGCACAAAAAAAGAGTTCAATACGGAATTATAGCCAAAGGCAAACCAGTTTCAAAAGCATAAGAAGTAGAAGGGACAAACATTCATGGATTATAGGCATATTGCTAAAAAGAGGACAGGGTGGGATGTAGATACTAAGTTGTTCTACAATACAGCCTTTTAGATACAGAAAATATTAATAACTGTTAAATGGGAGTCAGGTACAGAAATGCTATATTGTCTAATAAACAGTACAGTTTCTAATTTGAGCTTTAACTCAGAGTCATCAATGTTTCTGACATCTTGAGTGTGACTGTGAGAGACAGAATATCAGGCTCTTCAGTCTTCATGAGCCATGGTGGCGCAATGATTAGAGTGCAGTACTGCAGGTTACTTCTGCTAACTGCTGCCTGCCTGCAATTTGGCAGTTCAAATCTCACCAGGCTCAAAGTTGATTCAGCCTTCTATCCTTCCAAGGTTGATAAAATGAGGACCCAGATTGTTGGGGGCAATACGCTGACTCTGTAAACCACTTAGTGGGCTGTAAAGCACTATGAAATGCTATATAAGTCTAAGTGCTATTGCTAGTGCTCATGAGTTGAACATTTTAGGATGTAGATGTCTCTCAGTATAAAACTGTTATTCTTGATCCCAGTTCCAATCAACAGGCTACCAAACCATTTGTAAAATTCAGAGGGATAGCGTCTTAACTCACAAGTAACAGATATTGCATAATAAAGAAAAGCAAACTGAGAGCCATGTATCGATAATTGAAAATATCAACTCACTGCATTGAGAAAATTTTGGGGCTAATTCAAAAGGATTCAAAATGTGGTCAGTAATATGATTTTTGTAGTAAACATTAGCATTAATTAAACCTTTACAAAACACCAGTTTTAATAATATAATGTAGTAAATTGTTATTTATAGTGTGATCATGTTGAAAACATTATATAGTGTTCTGATTAACATCTACCTTATCTACAGTACTGCTAAAATGTGGATTGGAAAAGAAAAGCCGGATGATCAAAGGACACCTTTCCTTTTAAGTAAAGGCTAAATGTGGCTTTTTTAGCATAGGAAAGTTTATGAAATGAGGCATGGTTTAATGGTATTTTTTTCTTTTCGCTCTAGCATGACGCAGCCTGAACTAGGGACAATGTGTTGAATTTGATTAAAATCAGAATATGCCAAGGAAAATATGCCTTGTATGGAATAATTAATTGCATGAAAAGGTGTTGATGGTCAATAGATTAGATGCCTTTTAAAGGAAAGTTATGGATCATAAATCTGAGAATGGTTGTTAGCCACAACCATTCTGTGGCGACTTCAGTAACTAATTGAAAGCGGTTGCTAGATACAGCAACAAGGAAGGATATCATCTTTCTGGTAGATTTGAAGATCTCAAAGAAGCATCTAGTTGGCCACTGTGAGAAGCAGGCATAATGAATTGCCTGACTTGATCCACCAGGGCTGTTCTTTTGATAATTTCTTTTTTGTAAGAAGATTTGCTTTTAGCTGACTTAAACTTCTGAACTAAGTTCCCCCCCAAATAAATAGTCCCTTGGCTCTTTGCTTTAGTGAAAAGCAAAAGAGCAAGATAGAATTATGCATTTATAATCATTTGCCTCCCTCCCTCCCTTTCTTTCTCTTTTTCTCTTCTAAAGAAGCAGGAAACACCTGCCAGTAAAGTTCCGGAAATAAAGTACAATTCTGCTTTCATGTGCTTAATATGTACTGTCTCTGGAGGATTAAATGAGTGGAATGCATCATCATTTAAAATGTTGATGCTGCATTAAGATGAATGTGTACCCAATGAGCTGGGAAATTACTACTGATGCCTATTTGAAGATGGAGCAAGGAGATAGAATCACATTGGACCAGCTAATTAAGTCCAGGGTATGCTTTCTGTATCCCATGCCTACTAGTATAGCTATCTGATAGAAAAAACTATTTCGTCTGAAATAGTTATGTGCCGTAAGAGGAAGAGAACAATATTCCCAAAGACTCTTTCCACGTGAATTTTGATTTTGAAATGAAATTGACAATGCAGTTAATAGGAAAGCTCAATACTGACGGGCATACTGCCTAATTACAGTTTCCAAAATAATTCTGAAGTAAGTTATTCAGGTGACCCTGCTAGGAATAATGAGTTTGTTAACCATTTAGTACTGGGAGAGGAGTTTGCCTTCAAGGAAGACTGAAGGCAAACAATGGTACGGGGAAACATTATGGGAGGAAAAGGAGAAATGTCGAGTTCAGTTGCTCTTAGTTCCCTGCCTGGCATCAGAGCAAGGAAAAATGTAAAATAATGGGGGTGGGGGGGAAGAGTGGTCTCACTAATTTGGTACAGTGAGGTTCAGTGGAAAACCTAAAATTGATACCTGCTCATAACTATTTTATGAAAAAGTGGGATTAAAATTAATAAAATTAATAAAAACTTACCTAGCATACCACCATCGCATTTTAATCAACCAACTGTTCTTTATCTAGCTTTTAAGTGTCCCAGAGGCTGCTTTAAAAGTGGGGTTCAAGTTATCTTTTCCATCTGTTTCTATATCAGGTCTGGAGTTTTCCAGGGTTTAGTGTTTCTTGTCCTGCTTACAGGTGCTTTGGTAAATAAATTGACCCCCTCCTCTTTGTGGTAACCTCTCAAATACTGGAATACTGCTATCATTTCAGCCCTAGTCCTTCTTTTCTCTAGACTAACCAAACCCAAATCCTGTAACCGTTCTTCATATATTTTTGTCTCCAGGCTTTTAATCATCTTAGTTGCTCTTCTTTGCACTTTTTCCAAAATCTCAACATCTTTTTTTGCAATGTGGTGACCAAAATTGGATGTGGTATTCAGTTTTGGTCACCACATTACAAAAAAGATGTTGAGACTTTGGAAAAAGTGCAAAGAAGAGCAACTAAGATGAT
>JANHFL010002857.1:179041-190072 GCA_032468155.1 Oxyrhabdium leporinum | reverse complement strand
ACACACACACAGAGAGAGAGAGAGAGAGAGAGAGAGAGAGAGAGAGAGAGAGAGAGAGATCTGCCCATCTCACTGGAGGGAATTTTGGGATAGTGAGAGAGGTAAGAAGAAATGACAAGGAATTCTTTTGAACTCAGCTTTATATTTGTTTGCAGGTATATACTAGGTAACATAAGGAGGAAAGTTTGGCAAAGATGAGAGATGGAGGTTTAGACTGGAGGCAACCTCTAACCCACCATTCAAATGACTCTGCCATACAGAACTGCCATTCAGAGGCATCTGAACTGACATAAAGAAGCATCTGAGTCATTTTTTTCTCTCTAAAAGCTTCTGTTCTGATCCAGGCCTTTTTTGAACTGGATTTTGAGAACTGGATTGGCAGCTTCTCGCCACCCCAACAAATTTGGGGGTTTGTTTTTGGAGAGTTACCATGCTGATGAACAGATGGATGGATGGATGAGCACCCACTCCCCCTTCCTTTTTATACAAATTCTCTCCTGCTTTCCTTTGGGTGGTAAGAACAAAAACACAATTATGCTACTTTGCACTGACCTCGCCTACACAAGCAACAGGAGACTGTATTTCAGTATGTTAGGAAGTTTTGTACAGCTCATATGACAACAAAGATGAGCAGGTCGGCCAGTGAAGTGTGAGATTTGGTAAGAATAGTGTGAGAAAGTTTGCTTAGAGTATCTGTTCTATGGGAAGAGAGGGTGGCATGGACAGTCTTCTGCCTGGCATTTCATGAAGCTATTAAAAAAGCAGCATTCCGCTGTGCTGTTAACAGAATTCAGTGCCTCTGGTTCTCATCAATGGAATTTCTACTACTGTAAGTGTTTTGTCTTTTTTTTGTTTTGTTCTGTAGCCTTGCTCTCTTGGATGCTATCCAGCGTTTACAGATTGGGGAACTAAATAAAATAAAATAAATAAAATAAAATAAAATAAAAGTTCTAGTTGCCTGCTTTGGCTTTTCTGAAAGAAAGAACTTGAATTGTCAATGTTAAAATACCAGTGTTGGTAGTGCATACGGAGCAAATCAGCATTGTAGGCAATCTCGGCTGTTTTCAAATCTATAAGACACTATCCTGTATTTACCAGATGTGGACAAAGCAAGAAATAATGGGCTAAAATTCAAATGGAAAAAGAGAGGGAGAGTGAACACGATTTACTAATGGTGGAAGAGAGCTGGAACATTAGGAGCTGGTAAAATTTCCATCCCAGGTGACCAGTCAGCTAATATGTAAGTAACACTCACAATACTTTGTCCCTTGTAGTAAAGGACAAATTGTTTCCCTACTTCCATTTTTATATAGAACTTAATTATTGGCAATTGAATCCCGTCTCAAGGAAGTGTCTTCTTTTCCTGAAAATAGTACCACCAAGCCAAACAGAAGAGTACATGTGGAAAGTACAACTCCCCCTTTTAATGGGGGAATAGATGGGAAGTTTTAGGAGAAATTCTGGAGGGCTTCTACCTACATCACTCAGTTCACTGGTGTATTGGCCCTGCTATGTGCATCATTAGAATCCCACCCCAAATGTTCATGAATACATGCTTGTCATCACATGCTACCACCATTGGAAAATCATTGGGCAGGCATATCTGAGGGATGGGGGTGGGCTTCTGTTACCTTAGATGCATTTTTATATCTTTTTCTGAGGGCCAAGGAAACTAAATTGCTAATATTTGCTTTACTTCTTTCTTGTTGCTCTGAGTAATGGAGAAAGTGTCTCAAGGTGAAATGAACTGAAATCACTAGGCTGTTTAAAAGACGCCACTGTCCTAAAAACACTCAATAGATGCCAACAGGTAATCTGCTGTAGGATGCTTTCTTACCCCAAGTTTTTCAGCTTGCTATCAGGCATTTTTAAGCAGTTCTCCTTTCAATCTTCTTTTTGATTTCAACGGAGGCATTATCATGGTAATAGAATTCTGGGAACTTTGTAAAAATGGTGTTTCACTGCTGTTTGATGTGATCTCTTTGAGCCACCTGGAAAAAGAAAGTATCTAGGAGGAAAGTGGATTTTTCTCTGCAGGTTCATATTGGATGGGATTAAATGTTGTTGTTTTTTTAAAAAATTATGAAGGTGCACTATGATTCTATAAATCAAAACTGTCTATTGTACTGCAGTTGAGAAATTACCTTATAGTCTACTATAGTTGTCTAGGAATTTCAGTGAAATAGCACTACAATCAATATATTTATAGATGGTACGCAATGTTTTAGTTTCCAACATCAATTCTGTAAAAATGGATTTAGAAAGATACTTTTCATAGTAAATTTAACCCCAACTCATCAACAGTTCTATTATTGATTTCTTCACTGTGGAAATCAAAAGAAACACCCAGTTGCATTCAACTGCTGTCTTTCTTTATTGGACTGAAAGCATTTAGGTGCACTGTATTGGTTAAAACTCTGGCCTTAGGTAGCAATATACTCTTCCTGTTAAATTCCAATTTCTGATATCTCACAAGAGATTTTAAGTTTCTCCAGTACTGCATTCATCTCGACAGCAAGCATAAAAGAAGAACAAAGTTTTATTTAAGGAACCAAAGCCACTGAAATGATGGGGAAATTTTGCAGCCACTTTATCAATCAATTTATCTGTTTATGTAAAGATTGTGTTTGTGCACAATGTTATAATGTTTTTAGTCATGGTCTGTTAAACAAGACTGGGTGGATTTGTGTTCTTGTTCAACCAAGAATAACCTAATCCCATTTTGGCTGAGACTTGTATAAGTTTTAGATCAATACAGTTTTATTCAAAGGACAATTAAAGATATTTTTTATATTCTTTCGCTGTCAGACTTCCTTTCCCAAAAAAAAGTTAATGTTAAAATAACCATTATATTAATCACTGGCTGAGCAATTTTACATTCTTCTCAAAATCTTTGATGATGGACGTCGGTGATATATCCAAAATCTATGGCCTGCAAAATTGGCAGACTGAACAGGAAAATTAATATTTTCCCCCACTTTTAAACAAACTAACACTCTTTCAGTTTACAAGTAAATAGTTGGTTTACAACCTCCTCAGATTGGAAAGAGATAAAAATGGCCATAACCTTCTGCCCCTCAGAGAATGTGGATGGGGGAAGAAGGGGAATCTAAGGTTCGGCCTCCCCCTCCTTTGTGCACTGATTTTGGAAGGAAGAAACTGAATAATGCTCACCAAGACCACAGAATGATGTTTTAAAGCATGGTTGTCAAACTTGCAGCGTCACATTGCCATCACGTGACGTATTGCAATGTTTTTCCCCTTCGCAGAACTGGGTTAAGCGTGGCCAACCCGTGATGCATCCGGCCAACAGGCTGCCAGTTTGACACCCCTGTTTTAAAGGGATTACATTGCTTTTGAGAACCAAAGTAGTGTTTCAAACATATGCTGAACAGAGCCCAGAAAAACAATTATTCAAGCACTGCTCAATTGTAAAGCTTACTGACTGATCTTGGAGTGAATTGGCCTCTGTGAATTATGATGAAACACTGAATTAGTTCTCCTTTACATACAGTATATCAGGAACCAGGTGATAGTCCACACTGAGAGACTACATCAACTGGGCTTCCATAATAGCTAGTTTTCTTAAAGCATTCAAGTGAAAAATCATATATCTATAAATACATATTAAATATTATTTTTTTCCACTGGGGAAAGGCTTACAAGTAGATGATATCCTATTTGAAAAGTGGCATGATGTATACCACATATACAAGTAATACAGGTATAAAAGTAACTGCCCAGTTTTACAGTGATAGAAAATGGCAAGCTATTGGCTGCAGTTTGATTTTCTTAGCCCATGAGGAATAATTATGACAGAAAGCAAATTATTTTATAATTTAAATAATTTACTAAATGTATCTGCCACCTAACCCCAGTAACTAGTAAATAGTTTACTAGTTGTTAATTTTAAAAAAACTGAAAAGGGAACAAACAGAAAAATACAAAATAAAGAAACAGAGATGACAGAGAAAAGAAACACAGATTGGAGCAAACAAAAGGAAGAAAGGGGCAACCATTGCTCTTACCAAAGGTCTAGGTGAAGAGCCATGTCTTCAGGGCCCCTCAAAATAACAGTAGGGTGGGAGTTGTTTGAATCTCAGGAGGCAACCTATTCCAGAGGTCAGGTGCTGCTACAGAGAAGGCGCTCTTCTAGGGTCCCAATAAGAGGCATTAATTAATTGATGGAACCCAGAGATTGAACTATTTGGCTAGATACTATGGGAAGCTGACAATGTTTCACATAACCAGGCCAAATGCCTAGTAGGGCTTTTTAGCAACCAGGACTAGGAAAGGTTGCAACTAGAGCAGCAGATGAAGCTGGGCAAAGGACTTCCTGGCCATAGCTTCCACCCAACTCACAACTTTAAGACCAGAAAGACCTCCAAATTGTGTACTTTTATGTCTTTTTTTCTTACTTATAACTAGGACTGTCCATGTGACTAGTGGGAATATTTAACTTCATGAAAATTGGGAAGCCTTTCCCAAGAAAGTAGAAAAGGTCATATGTTGTCACCAACTAGTTCATCCGTGTAGACTTTATTTGGAAACATATCTTGCATTCATACTGTGATCCTGAATTATAGAGAGAAACTGGATGTAGGTCTATTATTTACCAATGTAAAGAAGTTTTTTAAATAATCCCACTGGTTTCATGGACAGGCCTTGTTATAATTAAGAAAGATTGCAAAGCAACTACTTTGCTTAACATGGTGGATGTTGTGGTGATGTTGTGCTTCGATCATCCTCACCTTGTTTTCCTTGATGGGAACTGTCTACCTAAAGGTGCTTTTTGTCATGGCCCTGTCGGAGCCCGGGGCTGAGGAGAAGGAGGAGATGGAGCTGGGGCTATCAGAGAGGGATGGCACAGTCCCTATGGCCCAGGAGGAACAACCTGGAGAGGAGGACGAGCTGTCCCGGGTCCCTCGGGCCTCAGAAGAGTAGGTAGGATGAAAGAAAGAGTGCAGGATGACTGAACGAGGGGAAAGGAGGAGGAAAGGGCAGGCAGCAGAACAGAGAAGCAACAGAGCTCCAGAGACAAGTAACTGCCTCACTGCCTGATCTCCAAATATGGAAAATGGGGAGGAGTCAGAGTCAGCGAAGGGTGGCTTAACTAATTGGGAGGAGGGCGTCCCACCCTTCCTCACAAAGTTCACCCGGGGAATAGTATTTAGGGAGACGCCGTGAGGAGGGGCTTTTGCCAGGAACAAGTGCTTGTTTTCGGATTACATTCCCCTGGCCATGACTCAAACCTTTTGCCTGGCTGTGAAAACTGCTTTTGCCTTGCTTCAAGGACTGTTCTTGTCTTGTCCTAGCCTTGAAAACTTTGCCTTCGGAACTGCCCTTATCTTATGCTGGGACTTTTGCCTTGTGAACTGGCTGGGTAATCTATGAACTGTTGTTTGGGGACTTGGGATGGAGCCTTACTGGTCAGTGGAGGGTCATTTGTTTAACCATTCCCAAGAGAAAGAAAGAACTCTTTGGAGGCTTACCTAACTGTGACCCCCTGGGTCATAACACTTTTTCATGAGGCAACAGAATGGAAGGATTTATATTCCTTGCAGACAGCTTGGATGAAAAGCAAAATGTCTTCAAAGAAAAAAACAAGTCCAGTTGTCTCCTGAAAAAGCACCTTTGGGACAACCATGACCAGGACGACTGAGAATCTGCATGGGCTTTTATGTCTACCTAAACTTTTGGAAGCTATTAATTTTGGGGAAACTACATTAGAGAATATGCTCCCAGCACTGCATCACCCTGCTGTAATGTGTTCAATATTAATAGATCAAAAGTTCTGCTTCACCTATTTTGCTGGTAATATTTCACACTTCAAATGTTTATAAGTCTGTCTTGTGCTAGATAATCTCCCTATAAAATATCTCAGCTGTAGAATCTTTAAGAATGACTGGATCAGAAATAGCATATTGATCATATCAGTCTGTAAATACACTGCAACATAGCAATCAATAACTTACAAGATGATGACAGCTAGTGCGATGAGTCGTTTTTGGCTCTTAACTACAGGAGCCTTGATTTTATTTTTTGAAATTGAAGAGAAGCATTAGTGACCGGTGTGTATCTATGCACACATGGAATTTAGGAATAGATAGATCCCATTTATTTTATATGGAGTACAGGTATCTTATTTTTTAGTTATTTAAGTCTCAAACATAAGTGATGACTGAAGTCCAGGATGGTTACTCAGAAGGTACTTTATTTAACAAGGTCAGATTTAAGAGCTTCTCATAGATAATTCCATTTTGCTATAGATTTGTTTCAAAACAATATCAAATCAGATTTAGAATTCTGGTTACCAAATGCTGGATATACTGCAAATTCTACGTAGGAAAGTTATGAAATTATGATTTTCTGTTCACTCTCTTGATTTCTGATTTAAATCAGTACATGTAACCTGGGGGTGGGGGGTGGAGAGAGAGAGAGAGAGACCAATTCATCCTTGAGATACAGACTAACTCGGACCTTAAAACCATTTGCCCAAATCCTTTGCAGCTCACCCTAACTGGATAAATGGCTAGAGACAGACCTTCTCAGTAATGATTTATGGTACTTCAATTTTACAGAAGAACATCTGTAGCAAACCTTGCCTGCCAGCTTCTCCGTTCCAAATAAATATTTGTTTTAGGAGCTGCTAGGTGTTTGTCATATTAACAATAAATGGTTTGAACATTTGCTACTGTTCAACTACTATGGTTTAGCAGAGTGGTTAAGGGGTTGAGCTAAGATTTGACCATGAAACTTAAACTGAATTATTTTTGGACTATTCTCTTTCAGCCTAACCCTCCCCACAGGATTGTTATTGGGAGAAGACAATAGGAAAAATATACCGTAGGTAGAGATAGATACCTTCATGCTCTTGAAGGAAACAAATTAAACAGTGAGCTCATGTGTTAATGAGCAAGATTATTGCTTTATTTACAATCATTATTGGTTGTTTTAACCTTTCTAGGAGTTCTTTTAGGGTTTAAGTGAGGGTTACAAATAATCCTCAGTAGTTTAAATAGAACTGCTTCTTCCTCAGTTCAGTTAGAGTTGTGCCCTAAGGACAATATTGAGCTGAGGACTTGGCTTGAGCTAGTCCTCTTATTGTCCATTTGTCACTTTAAATCCATGACTGAAGCCAGGTGTTAAAGGCAATCCCACAGATGCTGATATCTACCAGGGTGGATAAGCAGCAGAATGGAAAGGATTTGGAGGCAGAAGAATCACTATCTCAGAAAGAGCTGGCCCTTTAATATAACCAAAGCAAATTAAAGTGTAATATAACTAGAGCAAATTTTCAGTGTTAAAAACAAAACAAAACAATGTTATTATTCCAAAGTACTCACTATTTTGTTTCCATCCTTTTAACTTCAGGGATTGAATCAATGAGGCTGCGTGGAGTAGAGCGGTAAAAAATAGTTATATGTAAATGTAACATTTAGGTTACTGGATTTTTCTTTCTTTCCCGAGAATGCAGTTCAAAGAACACCAGCTTGAAGCTATTGGGTAGGCTGAAAAATCTCAGGCAGGAGACCAAACTCTTCTAACCTCAAGGAGACTTTGCATGGGGCTAATTAAAAAACAAAGCCATTAGACTGGTGCTGATTAGCTATTTACATTTTTGATGAAAAGTTCTGAAGCAGTGTTTTGATCGTTAATTAGAGTTGGCCTTTGTAAGCAATTCTTTCCTTCTTTCAACAAAAACTAACTCAGAATTCTTCACTCAGCTGGTTAAAATAAATAACATAGTGCTTTTAGCTCTCCCCGAAGCAGGCATTTTAGCAAAACAGGTGCTGGAAGGGAGAGAAATGGAGGACTGATTTACAAATAGCCAATTTAAAGCTTTCCAATCTCCCACAGGTTGGAAATAATTTCAATTTTAAATGACAGGAAATCAAATTCTCCTTCATAACCTGAGCTATAGAATAGCGGCTGTTTGTAAAGAAAATGATGCTCAAGGGGAGCAGGTTTCTGACTGATCATTTTTTGACATGTTAGGGTGGGGAAGATAATGTTCCACTTTAGTTACTGATGCAATTTGATAGCATCCTGTTGCCTCGGAACATATGCTTTTCTTCATATGAATCATGGTTGCTTTTCTCAACAAAGAATTAGATGAGAACAGACTGGCTTTTCCATAATCCAGTTAAACAGAGCTCCTCCAGTTCTCATTGGTGTGCACGGCCTTGCATGATTCAGATATTGCAGTGAATTCTTCTGGAAAAAGATAGTAAGTAGTGACATTCAACTTGCCCTCAACCGGAACTACCGGCCAAATTAGATGTGATAATGCAGAAATAATTGCTGCGAAAGCCTATTATTTAAATGAAGAGAAAACCTGGCTTAAAAAAAAAGCTGCAGGGAAAGCATTTTTATTGGGGGAAGTAGGAAATACACTCAGGGAAGAAAAAGCAAAGCAAAAGGACCAAAAGTAGTGGCAGATTTGAAATGCACCGTTTCTGCCTTTCAGTTTTTAGCACTTTAGTCTTGCATTTTAGCCCATAATCTGAGACCACAGCTTTTTGGTTGCTTTGATGTAAACTTTGCTGCCTCTGACAAGGCAACCAAAACCATAGTATTTAGGAGGCATTTAGGGGTCCAGAGAGCCAGATTGATCATCTTTCACTTTTCCTACTTCTTTGGGCACATGGCAGTAATTTGTAACATTCAATTCGGTCAAATTTTAAAATTCAAATTTGCTCATTGGTCAGTTTTATAAACCAAAGCCAGAACAACAGCCAGTCATGTCTTTCTAGTGCTGATTTATCCTTGAGAAAGCAAATTGCTGGAGCTATGCCTGTTCATCTCACACTGCTGCTGCGGGAGCTTTTGTAGCAGCATCTGTGCTTGCTTCTTTCTATCACACAAGGAAGGCAACATGGGTAACAGCTGCAGTAAAAATAGACAATTATGCCTAGCTTGCCAAAAGGGACATGTCATTCTTTAGCTGGTGGTGGAAGAAAGACAGACCCCAACACTCGGTCTCTATGAATGAGTCAGAGATAACTGTGGAAGTCCCCCAGTGTTGCATAATGGCTAGATCCATCAAACACCTCATACAGAATTCAGGTCGGCTATCATTGTTAATATCAGCCAAGATACCTATCCATTTCCGACCAGTATCTCATTTGTTGATTACTGATCTATATTTCTCATTTCTTATAATCAACATGATTAATGTTTGGAACTGATGATATGTCCATAATAATCGAAAGACTGTGAGATTGCAACTTTTCAAAAATTCTAACAAAACTAGTGCTATACCTATGCAAGCGAATCTCACTGAGTTCACCGAGGTTTACTTCTAGGTAAATGGGTACACAATGGAAAATAGCAGTCATGAAAGAAAATTCCACGACGAACACAGATTTTTGGACCAGAGTTATCATAAATAACTCAACAACAGCACCATTCCAGCAAAATAACCTGCTTTACTTATTATTATTTTAAGAGCAAAAACATCTGTTACTGTTGCCCTTGTTTTTCCTTCCCTGGCTTTTTCAACACATGGTTTTGAAAGCATAGGTAGCACAATTGAAAATGGGTTGAGAACATATTTCTGGTTTAAGAGAAAATATAGACATATTCACTTCATGTTAAATTGTTTAAAAAAATTATGATGGGAGAGCTCCAAAAATATGAACAGTTCACCAAACAGTTCAGCAACAGATGGCAATGCTAAAGAGTGGCTCGTGGGGCATATTTACACGACAGACTTAGCTCTGGTTCACACAGGCAAACTGATTGTTTGATGAAACCAACACCAGGCCATCACCAATCTGTGCAGTTCAAACTTCAGTTCATGTCATTTCAAACTCAGCACTTTTTATAGAAGTTCAGCTCATGTATTGAGCAAGAATGACACGTTCTACAAGTTTTTAAAATGTAGCACTATATAAGCATAAGGGAAATAATCCCTAACAATAAGAACTATTCAATAATGAAACAGAGGGATTGGACGCATTCAAGCAGACGATGGATAGCACGTGGGGGATCCTGCTAGTAGTGAATTTCTTGACTGAGCATGGAATTGGATGAGATGAACTCTACATTTTCTTTTACCCTTCTTTAGTATGTTTTAATAATCCTATATTTAATTTAGGGCTTGATTACTTTGGTATTTCATTACAGAGTTGGACTTTTGAAGTTCATTAGCAAATTGTGAGTAGACAATTTGATGGACAATTTCTTCTAATTTTTTTAGGGGAGAGAGAAATTCTCCAACAATTTCTCAAGAGCAGCATTCTCCTTTGAACAACAGTACTATTACTATTGAATAACAAATGATGTCCTTCTATGGGATTAGTTTAAAATATAAAAAGCCAGAGAGGATTTACTCTGTAAAGAAAATTGTGCAAGCAAAAATCAGGACACACAGATGGACACATCCTTTGGTCATCTCATATCTGAGGGCATTTCACTCATGAGCATTTATATGAATTCTAAATGTCAAAAGCAAATCCTCATCCTTACTGAATGAGAACTGGGAGATGTGTGAAATTTTCTCAGGCTGGCACTCATTCATTTCATCTTTAAAGTATTTGGAAAACTAATTCTGAGGGGAAAATCTAATGAAGCATTTAAATGAATTGTCTCAAAATACAGTACTCAGAACTCCTTGAAAGAAAGGCATGGTAGTTTACTATTGATATAATTTTTGGGAATATAAGTACACTAAAAAATAGTCATTAAATTTACCAGTTTAATGTAATCTTTATATTTTCAGAAATAGAAGATCCACTGTGGCTGCTTTATCTAATGGTAATAGTTATGTATTATTATTTGTAGTATCTACTGAAGATCCCATGTTGCCTTTGACCTATTTTAGGATTTTTCTCTATCCCCTTCTTGTCTTGTCTATCCCATTTGATGACAATCAACAGTTTTGGAGAACCTAAAAACTTTCATATTTTCATGCTCATTGGTGCCATTTTGGTTGATTCATGTCCATGTAATTTATTTTATTTTATTTATTTATTTTTACATTTATATACCGCCCCATTCCGAAGACTCGGGGCGGTTTACAGCTTA
>JANHFL010002857.1:160714-172358 GCA_032468155.1 Oxyrhabdium leporinum | reverse complement strand
CGGGTGGGCTTGAACTGGTACGAACCGGCTAGATTTCACCTCTGCTATACATATATAAATGATACAAATACACATATCTATGCATGTGCACTCGCTCACGCACACAGACACCCCTTTGACACACAAATCCCAACCATGTACAAAACGTTGTGGTTACCTTATGGTGATACAGAAAGTTATGTATTTTGATATATACACTGAATCACTTTTTCTCCTTCAAAGTATGGTGGAGGACAATGGGTATTGGACGGAGTTTGCTAATACTTTATTTATATGCCAGGCCATGAGTTTCACCATGTAACCATCAAATTAATGAAAGGCATTCCTCCATATTTTAAGACTTTATATCACACCTGACTGTCAGAAGTTTTATTAAAAGAGATGCCTTCTCATCTCTTAATGCTTTGAGATTATTTGGGATCACCAGTATAAACTTAAACTTTTTGCAGCATCAGCAAGAAAGAGAGAGAGAGAGAGAGAGAGAGAGAGAGAGAGAAGTGATGATAAAAGTATAGCAAATATAAAAAAGACAGCAAGGATTCATGCCAATTCCTCAATTTCTCAAATTAAATTGATTACTTGGCTCATCTAAATATACATGTGCTAAAATCGGGAAAACATTGTACATAAGATAGCACTGACACCATAAAGTGCAAGTTTGACTGAGAAGAACTGAATTGGTTCTTAGTTAAGAACAATAAGCATGTATAAAATCATGCACATCACAAAATCACAAGTCAATGTGAATATTGAAAATGGTAGCAGGAAACTTAAAGTCCATATGAATGAGCCATTAATTCCATTGATATGAGTTTCTTGCTTGCATCTTTTCTAATCCATGCAAAGATCTACTAACTTTTCTCCTGAAGGCCTCTCAATACTCCATATCAGATATGAAGGGACATAAGAAGGAGCAAAGGGGTAGGATAATTTAATTCCTTAATTATCTATTTTTCCGGGAAATAGACACAATTGGAACTACTCCAATGTCATCACATCTGTTGACAGCTCCATTTATGAATCAAGTAACACAAGCATGATTTTGTTTTTCATATTTGCTTTTCCATCATTCTTCTCAAGCTTTTACTGCCAAAGTCTGCATTCTAATAAGTAAATAAATGACTGAGAGTGACCATTAATGCAGGTTTTTTGAGACTAGAAAATTCATAAAATACTGAGATGATATCTAATCACAAATGAATGAAAATGACCTCTTTTGCAGCCTCAAAAGTATAGAAGCTTTGGGCAAATATAGTAATCTGATATTAAAAAATAAAGGAATTGAGAATAATAAATGACTCAAACTATGAATAACTAGATCCTATTGAAATTCAAATTAGACATTAGGTTTTCTATAGAAATCTGTGGATCAGAATTAAGCTTTGAAATGGCAAAATTGAATTTTAAATATTAGGTATTTTAGTACCTAATATTAGGTAGTAGGTATTTTAAATATTCTCCTTTATTAGGGATGTTGAGAATCAAACCATTCAGGGAAATTAAAAAAACGTACATTCCTATTTTACAAATGAATTTTGGTCAATTATTTGTCACTTGAAACGTATGTCTTTCAAATCCTTGAAACTATTTTTAGTGTAGTTTTTATAAATAAACATGCAATAAGACTACACTATATCTTATGTATCTCAAAGTTTATCACTATTGTATAGATATAAAAGGAAATAAAAGGTGAATGTTTAATAAAATTCCCATTTATGACTAATGAGAAAATTTTTCTTACTTTTGTATTTATCTCGTAAGTTTCAAAATGCAGTTGTCATTACTAACAGTTAATTATTCTGTATTTTCTGTACTTCATACTTTTAAAAAAACATAGAGCAGTGTTGTTTTCCATGTAATTGTTAGCCAAGGATTCCTACCCGTCTGAAATCTTTGTTTCTTCTCTCTGTTCTCTGAACTGTAAATTAAATTGTTTGAGAGAAATAGATGTATGAGGAAGGCTCAAGTGACCAAGATAATCATATAATGTTTCAAAATAATTGACATTTTATCTAGCTAATTAGGTAACTGGGAAAATTATTATTTAGCACAAGAATAGGGAATCTCCAGATGTTGCAAAACAAAGCAATAATTCCCTGAATCTTCAGCTAGCATGTAAGGGATGTCAAAAACTGTGCTTCAGCAACATCTGGAGAGCCCCACAATCCCTACCTTTCATTTCAAATGATGCTGCATACTGCTTTTTGTACATGTCATTTGCAATATTAAAGGCACAGCTAGGACAAAATGTTTGCTGCCTGAGGCAAAGGCAAAGATAGCATATCCTACTCCTAAGTTCTGCCATATGTTATTCTGTTTCAGCAACTCATTCCTGACATGCCCTCAGCTAAGCTATTGCTTCTCCTTGCTTTACTATTTGCAGCTTCAATCCACATGCAACCTGGCAGAGCATCTTTAACCCAGTGCCAAAGGTGCTTTTTCAAAAGGCAACTAGACTTTCTTTGGTTTTTTTTTCCCTTGAAGTTGTTTCACTTCTCATCCAAGAAGCTTCTTCAGAACTGAAGAAGCTTCTTGGATGAGAAGCAAAATGTCTTAATTGGAAAAAAAAACAGAATAAGTCCAGTTGCTTTTTGAAAAAGCACCTTTGGGACAACCTTTGGAACAAACGTGACCTGGATGACTGAGAATGTCCATAGACATCTTTAACCCAGGGGTCTCCAAACTTGGCCACTTTAACACTTGTGGACTTCAACTCCCAGAATTCCTCAGGCAGTATGGCTGGCTGAAGAATTCTGGGAGTTGAAGTCTACACATCTTAAAGTGGCCAAGTTTGGAGATCTCTGTTAACCAATCAGCTGTCAGTTCAAACCAGCCAGTAGTTGATCAGGGAACATTAAAATTTACCCATCACTCTCTACGCATCCTGTGCTCCATGATTTATTAAGTCAGACATCCCCCTCCCTTCGAGACTTAAACATTGCCTGCCACCCTTTCCAGCAACATGCACGCAGTTCCTGTGGTTTTGAAGACTGCCATGTTGACAAGAAGCCTTGCTTGGACTAAACTAGATGAATTGTGAACCTAGAAGTGGGGACCACGATAGGGAGCAAATTCATGTAAATAATTACGGACTGTGTGAAATCCCAAGTACATAAATCCCACATATCTCTAAAAAATAAAATAAAACCAGGGGTTTTTTTAAAAGAGAAAAAGTTTCCCCTCCCCTTTATTTTTGGAGCACTCCTTAGCCAGTCTTCAGGTGAAGGAGGGTGTGTAAAATAAAAGAGGTGGGACTTTTCTTCCAGAAGAGTAGACCTCAGTATCTAAAAATAGATTTAGAACTGAATTTTATTTCAGCCTTGACTATAAGGTGGCAGCCCCTACCTGCAGGGTTCATAAGCTTCCTTAGATTATTGAAAGTACCTTTCAAAGTGCACTTTACTGTTTTCTCCAACAACTGCTCCTCATCTCTCCACATCTGCTGCTGAGGCAGCCACTTCATTGCATCTAATGGCTGGACAAATAAATTAAAATAAAAAGCAATACATTGGTTTGCCGAAGGAAATCCAATATGTGAATAGCTTTTTCTTACCTCCACATTCCTAGAATATTTCATCCATAATATTTCATCCATACTAATCAGTGAATAGTTTGAGGGTATCTGATGCTGTGTCATTGTTATATCTAAAGAAATTGGACTGTGAATAGATCAAAGGCTTTGGGGAACTGACTGCTGTGAGTGTTCCACTTGTAGCATTGTACCTGCATTTGACTGTTGGAAAATTATTGTTTCAGAAAACAAAGAAATGTGGAAGCCACTTACTCCCAGAATGCCTGTAAATTCAACAGCATTGACAACTGCTTTCCAGATATGGGTATCTCCCAACTCTGTCTGAGGATACCAACGGAACTGATGCTGGACTATTCAATATGGAAATTATTGGTTCCATTGACTGCTATGGCCATAACTGGCTTTACAAGGAGCTTGCTGATGGTTCGGTTAAGAATGATTTTACATGTTTTCTTGTTAAATCCTCCTTCAGTAGACAAATTGGCAGTATCCATTCATCTTGTTGGTCATATAGACTTCAATCAGATCATATCAATAAAGGACACTATTTAACTTGTTATTGTTTGCATATCTGGGGAAAAAGTACATATTTATTTAGACAATCCAAACTTCTGATACAGAAAAATTAATTTCATATTCTAATTTTGATCCACTCCAATCCCATGATGACTCTGCTGGTTTACAATGAGGTAAATTTTAAAATAATAGATAACAAAGGAAAAAAAGAGATAGCTAAACAAAAGACCAAAGAAAGAAAAGCTAAAACCAGCTAAAATGAAATAAAACAAAACAAGAGGGAAATTCCTTGAAATACTTAACATTTTCCAAACACCAGAAGTCAGGAATCAGGTAAGTAAATCTGAAAACAAATAATCTGAATACAGATCGTAATCTATTCCACATACTTTCATTCCCCTTCTTCAGCTTCCTCCCTTCTTCAGTTAGCTGGTCCTGATTAATCCTTGACTTGCATGAATTGAAAGTTGCTGCTCAGTCCTGATTCCTTAGCATGGAGACACAGAGATGATCTTGGAGAAACTTTATGGCTACAGTTACAAAACAAGTTTTAAGTCCAGGAAATTAAGGAACTATTAGAGAAAGAAACTCAAATTGATCTCTGCTTATCTCTCTGGGAAGGAAAAGCAAATTCCAACTAGACTTTCAAGATTCTGTTATTATAGCCTATATCAATATAGTTTAAATCATTCTTGAAGCAATTTGTTTCCTGACCAGTCTACCAGAAAGGACTGCCACTTAGAGATTTCTGAATTATGACACGGTGGATCATCTTCCCTCCAGTCCAGAGATCCTTAACACTGATATTATCATGGGTCCCAGAAAGTCATTCCTTTTACCACCATCTCCCCACACAAAACAGGCCTGATTATTTGCTCCCTGAATATTTTCCTGATTTTCAAGGAGCCTCCTCCCACATTTCTAATCCTACAGATGTTCAGTTTCACTATTGTTATTGTCCCTCCTGCCTGAGCAGTGTGTAATTTTCTACTTTTTCTGGAAACAAGCTCCTGGAAACAAGTTAGTTTCCAATTTCCATCTTGTTTATATTTTTGCAACAGTCTTTCTTCCAGTCTTTCCAGAGGAACTGCTTCCTTTCACATCTCCTAGTTATATATCTTCTTTGTCTTGGCACACAGGTTTTTGCCACAAGCAGCTTTTAAGGAAGCCTGGACAAGTGTCACCCTGCCATCATCCTGCCATCATAATGTGGTGGAGAAAATAAATATAAAATGGAGGAGGTGCTCTTTTCCTTTCTACCTTTTAGAAGTGACCAGGCTCAAACTCAGCTCATCTCTTTGCCTGATTCTATCAGACCCTATCAGACTGACTCTCACTGTCCCACACTGTCCCTGCACAAAGATGCCGTCTAACTTGAAAAAAATAGAAATCTCCTCACTAACTCACAATACTGCTCAAGGGCAGCCTTAACAAGGGAATGGAACATGGGGAAACCCCAGCATTCCATCCTGATGACCTGAACAGTCCATATCTTTAAGAATGAACTTCTCCAATTCTTCTGCCCTCCTTCAAGGGCTGCTTTGCCTAAACACAGAAATAACCCCAGAAAAATGACTTTACTCATTTCCCCAAAACTGGCCAACAAATCAGCTACCAGGATTTCATGCCTTCTAGCCCTCAACTTTTTTTTTTTTGCTTTCCCATCATTTGGAGGTTTCTCTTTCTTCTAAAGTAGGCACCCAATGATCAACATGGTTCCTTCTCAGTATTTTTCATGCCTTGCCTCAGTGAAAGGGGATTTTCCCATTCTCTCTAGCACCATTGTACGAAAACCATACCTTAACTTCCCTCTCATGAGACTCAATTCTGGAAACTAAAGAAGGGCTCAAATGCAGAATAGGCAATATATTTGAAACAGGCAAAAAAAAAATATTCTACACAAATAGTGCACAATTAATATGTGGAATTCATTAACCCAGGATATGGATCCACTGGTAACTACAATGGCTTTTAAAGGGATGAGATACATTCACGCATTCATGGAGGGCTGGTCTATCAAGAACTATTTGTCTTAATGTTACCACCTGGCTGGAGATACTATATTTTTAATTATCAGTTTTCTCCATCACCTGCTTGTGAGCACCTTGGGAGCATCATATTGGCCACTGTGAAATAAAATAGGCTTTAGCCTGATTTAGAAGAGCAGGGTTGTTTTCACATGAGTTTTGCATAAGGACCACTTTATGAAAAATACCGTGGATGTGATATGGTTAGTGATGTATATGCAAATATGCTTTAATCTTAGATTAGGGCATTGCTCAGTATATATGCATTACTAAGGCAGTGCTTTTTTCTTCGAAAATAAAATATATATCATCCCAAGGCTGCTTAGAAACAATCTCCCGATGAAGAAACTGACTAGGAAATGAAACTGCTCTGCAATCTTCTTGCATTACATTGTTCGGGTCCACGTGAATTACTCGGTTTTATTGATGAACCAATTTCCATTTTTTTCCCTCATTTTTTACTGATGTCTCTTTCAATTAGAATTAGTCTCTCTCTTCAATGAGAATTAGAGAGATTCTATTTGGCCTCTGGTCTTACGCTGTGAATCCTTTTCTTGTTCTTCATATTCACTGACAGAAAAATCATACCATTTCATTTATTTCACCAGAAGCTCTAGCAGGTTTGCTATATATCCCCATAGAGGAAGACATGGCTTTCATATCTCATTCCTTTAAGGGGAGTTCCTACTCAGTATTTCAACTATAAACTGAAAGTTTATCACAGTATAAAATTCTTTATTACAGCTAGCCTGAAAAAAAAAATGTAATCCCATGCCATTCAGCAGATCCATGGATTTTTCATAAATGCTGCTTACTGAGAGTATATGCATAGTATGCGTTAGGCTTGTTGTGAAATATGATGAAAGTACTTCTCCTAATGTTACATTATGTTAATACTCCCCAAATTGCTTTTAATGAAATACCTTTGTAATCAGAGCCAAATATTTTTCCTGTAGCTTGAAGAGACAACTCTTATCTTTACATTTCAAATGAAAAACAGCTAGACTCTTCAGCCAGTAAGTAGAAACTTGAAAGAAAACCCTGCTTTGTGGATGATTGTCCTTCATGTATGCATATAATTTAGTTGGGAAAAGGAAGCAGATGTCTTTGACTTAGTGATCTTTTCAGTGTTTTCAGATCTGTGATAAGAAAATGTAATCCTCAAAGATCAAGCCAACCAGAAATGAACAAGACCATTCCATCGATCCTGCTATCTCTCTCATCTCTGCCAAGCTGCTTTCTCAAATGTCACCAAATAACACAGAGAACTATTCTTTTTCTATAGAACTGATATCCAGCTGGTCATTATATATGAAAAAATTAGATGGCATTTTTACTCCTCCATTCCCATCCCATTTTCATTCAGTGCCTCTTTCTAAACTTGTGAGCCTCAAATACATACAATACTTTTAAATAAAATATATAAATATATAAAACATGTTTATTTAAAGCATGTGGAATTCCACTCCCAGCCAGCATGCTAAAGTTGCTAAGGTGAAACGTGCTAATGTAAAGAGTCACCTGATCTGGCCTGCGGGGTGCTTAGATCTGGCCTGCGGTGGCCAGCCTGGAAACAGCAAAGGAGCAGCCCACGGTGCCTCTGCTAGCGAAAATGGAGCTGGGGGGGGGTCATTTTCCCTGGACTCTGTTTTCGCTGGGAGAGGGCTACAGGAGGCTGTCTAGGCCAAAAACGAGGCCCGAGGGGGCCCGTCAGAGGGCTATTAAAACAAACTAAAAACAGAACAAAAGGAGAAATGTTTCCCCTTTTGCATTTGAGCATGCAAGAAGGAACATGAAAGGGGAAAGGAAAAGAGGAAAGAAAAAGAAGGGAAGATGGGAAGAGAGCAAGGAAGGAAAAATAAGTAAAGAGGGGAAGGAAGAAGGAGAATGAAGAGGGAAGGAAAAAGAAGAAAAGGAAAGAAGGAGATTATAATGAAAGTGAGGGAGGGTCTCAGGGAAGTCCTCCTTACCACTTGACCACCACAGGTGCCCTTGACATGAGCCCCGTATCTGCCCACCATGACCACATCCACCATGGTCAGGCCCACCTAGCCATGCCCCACATCCCCCCCTCAGCCCTCCGAGGTCAAACAACCCTGATGCGGCCCTCAATGAAATCGAGTTTGACACCTTGATGTCAAAGGAAGCAGAAATATGTCAACCCATTGTACATAATTTTTTAATTATTTATTTAGACTACTACAGTAGTGCAATATCCCCTGTGTCATCTACTATGTCATCTTCAAAATCTGGCAGTTCAATTGATTTAGCAAATTACGATAAGGGAAACCTTTAGAGAGTTCATGAAGGGATAAAAACTAAAGGGGAAAAAAGTACAATGTTTAAATGGATGAGACTATCCAGTATTGTTAGAGTTTGGGTCCACAATCTACAAGCAATCGTTTTTTTAGGCCTGAATAAAGAAAGTCTTTTTAATAAGATTTATTGAAGTGAGAGGGATGGGGTTAATTAGAATTTCAGCAAAACAGGTTATTTCCCACTAGAACTCACTTCTCTTCTGAAGTATTAAAGTTAAGCATGTGTCAAAATCTTTTCCATGGTGGGCAGCTTCGTGATTCTGAAGATATACAAAAGAGTCAGGAGATCACAACATCCACCTGCCTTTATGCATACTTGAACACATACCTATATGTGAGTGCACATAGGTGGGGATCTTTTGTAATTTCTTTTCTTTTTTTCTATAAACAGAAAGAAAGGCAATTATTATGAAAATGGATGAGCCTATAGTTAGTCGTGACACAAATGAGTTATGAATCCTTGCCAGCCTGAGATTCCAACCAAACATTGTTTTAATATTCCTGTAACTGCCAATAGCTAGTAGATTATTGTTTAGCTACACATGAGTCCACTATTGCTGAAAATCATTCAAAAGCACAAAATTACACATTGTACTGTCAGAAGAATAATTTGAGATTCCAATTTGAGCTGGGGTTATGCAAGAATAAATAAAAATCCAGCTGCGAGGAAAGAATAAATATTTATTCTTAAAAGCAAAACAGTTTGTATTTAGGGGCAGGCTGCAGAAAAATGGGGTACAGCAGCAGATTTTTATAATGGGAGCTTGTCTGGGGTGTGGAAGTGTTTACCTGCTGATTCTAGGGTGACACTTGAGGGAGATGTGTGTGTGTGTAGGTATGTATTCTTGTGCAATTCTGCTGAAAGACCTAATTTATTTCTGCTGAAAGACCTAATTTAACACAACTCTATTGTGTTTACAAACCTTATCCTTTGATATATGGATTAGGTCTGGGAGTTTGAGGAAGTTTGGGTAAAGGATTTCCCCCCATTTGCTATTTTTACATGATTAATTTAGTTTCAGCTTGACTATCAATTATTTAGTGGAGATGCTGATTCTTAAACCATTGTGGATTCTGTTAATGTTTTAAGGAAAGATGAACCCATTATAAAGAATAGAATGTATTTAGATATAAAACTTCTCACAGTACACCTTTGAAAAATAGACATATATTCTTATCAGGCTACCTGTTTACTTAGGTTTCAAATATTTAAATCTATTATTTTATACATATATACATTTTTTCTCTCTCTCACCAAACTATTTGAAGATTTCTATTAAAGTTCATGCAATCTTTTTTTCTTTAAAAGAAAACAATAAACTGTACTAATTTAAATTAATTTCCATTTTTCTTTATCACATTACATTATTCTTATTATTACTATTACTCCTCCAACTTTAAAAGAAAAAAAATCTTTTCAAACCTTTCCAAACGTAGTATGGTATTTCAGAATAATAGAACAGTTAAGTTGTCCCATGTGTTTATAAATTAATTTGAAAAATCTGAGATGAGCCAACAGTATATTAGACATGACCACTGCCAAAGGTAACTCCTCTAAGTAGGAATCACTGTCATTCCCTTTACTGATATGGTAGCTTTAAACTTCTTTAGATATGGCTACTTCTATCTGTTCACAATAACGTTGCAGATGTAGTGACAGGGAAAGAATTGGCAGTATGGCTTTCTTCTATGCCAATGAGTCAATTTGGTAAGTTTGAGTTTGGTTAATCTTTTAGTATCACAAACATGAAACAAGTTACATGAAATGTACATAGTTTAGCCCTTAATACATGTGCCATTCTCAACAAGTACAGTTTCCCTAGAAATTTCTCTAATATAATGTATTTTGTTCTGTGCATGCTGTGCCAATGTTTTGTGGGAAGCCCCCCACTCTGAGAAGAATGAAATATTTTGGAAAATATTAAAAAGGCAGAATATTATAAAGGAGAAATGGAGAAACATGCTCTTAAAGACAAAAAGCAGCCTCCAGTCTTTCTTCATAGCCCACAGCAGGTGCCAGCACTTAGAAAGATAAAGAGCTTATTGAAAGAGGAAACCAACTATCTAGATAGCTCTATTTATAATCAAAGCAAACACTGCAGGCAGAAATCCATTCAAGACAGGATATTTTGACACTCCTTGCAGCAAAGTTTGACAGCTAACAAAGGCAGAATGGTTGGATTAGAAAGCACCCCCTCATTCAAGATCCAACACAGGATGAAAGCCATTAGCCACAATAGGAATTGCCCAATACCCTTTCAGAACACAAGCCCTTTCATTGCACCACCCTCAGAACAGTTCAAACTTCAAAGTCACAGAAATCCATAAAGATCCATCCACGCATTCAACCATTTTGGTCAGCTGCACCAGAACCACAAACCCTGATGGTTCTGTTCATCAATAAATGGACCTTCTTTTCCATTAGCCTCCAGCCTCCATTTTATTTCCAGCGTCTTTCTCCCAGCTTGGAACTGAACAAGGTGGATATTTCTTCCAACAGTTTCTAGCAGCACACCAAATTTCCTGAACAACCTGCAGAGGGGGAAAAAATACTAATAGCCCTATGTGGAAGGATAGGATTGAAATAAATTCTGTAAATTGTAGTGTTTAGGGGGGGAAAGTGATAAAAAGAAACCACGAACTGTGAATATAATAGTAAATCTGCAAAAGCAGGTGGTGTATGGAAAATTATTAAGCAATTCCTGTAGTTGGCTTGTAAGTGGCCATGTGGCTAGTTCAATGTGTGTGTGGAAACTGAATCTGTGCCTGGCAACTTACGAATACTATTATTTCCCCCTATTTAAGGGAAAGTAGCAAAAGTGAATGCAAAAACTACAGGGAGATTAGTGAGCCATGTTGGGTCAGTGACTTAATGATGCTGGAGATGGTCTTTGTTCCAACAGTTTGAGTCCTGGCACCACATGGCAAGTTGAGCTCCTGTCACTTGCCTCAACTTCTGCCTACCTAGCAGTTTGAAAGCATGTTCTGTGTGAGTAAATAAACAGGTACCACTTCAGTCTTGTGGTTTCTGCTAACGGTTAGAATCCTGCTGGCACTGAATCTTTCCAGTTGTGAAGCCCATTTGTGAGGTGGCTTTGGTGGAGGGAAAGGGCCCCAGATGACACTGCAGGAAAGCTGCTCATATCTCTCTCTGTCTCTCTCTGTCTCTCTCTGTCTCTCTCTCTCTCTCTCTCTCTCTCTCTCTTTCTTTCTTTCTTTCTTTCTTTCTTTCTTTCTTTCTTTCTTTCTTT
>JANHFL010002857.1:149848-160373 GCA_032468155.1 Oxyrhabdium leporinum | reverse complement strand
CTCTCTCTCTCTCTCTCTCTCTCTCTCTCTCTCTCTCTCTCTCTCTCTCTCTTTCTTTCTTTCTTTCTTTCTTTCTGCTGTAAACTGGGAGGCTGTGAGATCTAGTCACACGAAGTCAGCTGCGTGACCTTGGGCTAGTCTTTCTCTCTCAGCCTTAGGAAAGAAGCTGCCATAAAACTTTTCCAAGTTAAAATGTTGGCCCAAGTGCTAGAAAGGAATGGAACTTGCTGCCTGTTTATATAAGTAGCTTGTCCTGTCAGTGTTGTTGGGGATACTCTTTTCTTCCTGGTAGTTCCTTGATTGAGCTGTTGTTTATTGCTTAATTGCTTGTCTGAGTTGGTACTTCCTTGATTAGACTATTGTTTACTGCTTGATTGTCTGCCTGGTGTTAATTTTGATGTTAATGCCTGTTTATCTGATTGATTGTTGGTAAGAAGGTGTTTTTGTTTCCTTTTTAGCTTTTTATTCTCTCTTTTGAATGGTGAGTAAATGGTATTTATTTTGATGTACCTGTTGATGACAGATTTGTATGAATGCCAAGGTTCCAGGAATTCTTTAATGTTTTCACATTTAGCTTGGTCTAGGATGCTCACAGTTTTCCATTTGAAATTATGATTAAATCTGTCTCCGTGTTATAAAACTAAAGAGTTTTCATCACGTCTTCTAATTGCTAGCTGGTGTTCATGGATGTGCTCTGCTAGTCTTCTGTCTGTCTGGCCTACATAATGACTGTTATAGTCCTTACACTATATTTTGCAGATGACTCCTGTTTTTTTTCCCCTTGGATTATTGGGTCTTCTGTTTTATTTAACTTGTTTTGGCAGGCTTTAATTGATTTGTCTGGTACAGTGATGCCATATGGTTACAACTGTCTTTCTGAGACATTTTTGATGCATGACAGTGTTATCCTTTTCATGGCTTGTGTTGATCATGCAGTAGTGAGTTGAATAGTCAGGCACTTTTTAATAAAATTGCATGGGTATCCATTTTGTTGGAAGATGTATAGGCAGACTGTTTCCCTTTTCTGTTGTTTTTGGTTGCTGCTGTGGGTTGATACTCACGTGAATAATGTTCTTACCCAGCTCCTCTTATGTTGCTACTATGATAATGGAACACTTGGTTAGTGTGGGTAGTTTGATGGTAGATGTTTTTCTAATATGCTACCATTTTCTCTGCTGATGAGAATATTTAGGATATATGTGTTATTTTCTTTTTCCATTGTGAATGGGGCTGCTGACATTTCTAGATGTTTCCTTACAGTCAAAGCTGAATAAAAACACACAACCGTTGAGCTTGTTCAGAGGTTATCGATAAATAGCAATACAAATTGATAAATAGCAACACATTCAAAAACAATCTTTTGCCATATCTCTAGCTAAACTTGTTATCTAACATTTTCTGCTTGTTTCCCTGTATCTTCCTGATTCTGGTGGATTATAACTTTAAATTAAGATTTAGGAGAGCAATACTTCTTCTCTCCTTTATATATTCACATTATCCAACTACTGTCTTTCTTTTTTAAAAGGACAAGATTTCTTTTTTCTTTTCTTTTCTTTTTAAAAAAGATCTTGTTAGCATAGGATTGGAACTGGGGGAAATTTGGACTTTGCTATATGACTGAGAATGTCTGCTGTCTATCTAATGTACAGCTGGAATAATGCTAAAGCAAACTTCTACCAGAAGGCTTAAAATATAGATAATATAATTGATTGTTTTAGATATTGCACAGTGTTTGTGTACAAATAGAGTGAATCTCTGTCCTTTGTGGATGTCCTCGGAAAAGAACACTTTTCTTGAAATATTTGCAAAGGCACAAGTTCTTTTGGGGTGACCCATCAAATATTCAGTGTCACATTTTCCATGTCACATTATGAGAATGTTGCCAAGAAATGACTGTAAGCAAGACCTTTGGAGAGAACTGCAAGGGAAAGAGTGTCCGTTGCTCCTTCTGTTGCTTTGATTAAATGTTTCCCTGAGGACGGATTTGCAACGATGGGAGTTGATGTTAATTAGGTTTCTCGGCGGGGAAAAAAAGAGGTTAATTTAAATGGCATTCTGATTAAAAGAAAAACATATGGTTTTGAAAAATCACATTAATTATTACTATTATAACTAAAAAATTGGCTAGCAGTCTTGTATAATGGAACATGCATTTGACACACCGTGAAAAGGTCTGCAACTCATTGCATCAGCTACAATAATAATAGAAGTATTATTTTAAGCCCATTGTGGATCTGTTCATAAGTAAGCCCCACTGAGTTCTGTGGGCTATGTTCTCAGTAGGAGGTGTTCATAGGATTGCAGGCTATACTTTACTTTCTTCCATTACACAGAATTGCTACTGTCCTTTTCAGAGTTCTCCAGTATTAGAGGCTTAAAAAAAAGTCCAATTCTGTGCCATATTTGTACTTCTACGAAACACATTAAGAAGGAGCATTGTTTGCCACTTTTTGGGATCTTGCCATTACACACTGCATGGTGTATGGAGTCTATTAATTTTTTTAAACAATCAAAAATAAAAACAGTAAAACAATAAGCAAAAATCCTGTGCTGTAATTGTTCCCCTTGGAAGCCCCATAGCAAGCTCAACTACCCTCTTTCCATACCTTTCATACATACAATCCCAGCCCTTCGGTAAAAAGCCAGTTCTCAGTGGCCTTCTAAAAGGCTAGAAAGATGCGGGCTTGTGGATTTACCATTAGGAAGGTGTTTCACTCATAATTATCCTCATGTGAAGAAAATGGAAGGAAATCCTCTCATCTCTAGTCTAACTTTCCCTCCATGTTGGAGATACCACAGAAGAGAAGGCACATTTAAGATTAGTCACCCGTCATCCGCTCATGCCATGTTCTTCACCCATCTACTTCTCACATCAAGCTCGTATTGAAGAGCAGATAGCTATATAAAATCCTTTTCTGAGGTAAGAAGGGAAGATTTGGGATTGGGCTTTCTTCTCTGAACTATCATATTGTACCTGAAATACATTTTTAAGGGCAAGGGATTGCGATGGCACTAAGCAACTTAAAACTGTCTTTTCAAATGTATTTGGGTAAGCCAGTAGAATGTATTAATTCAACAAAATTTTATTCTATTGAATATGATTAAATAGAACATTGCCTTACAATTGCAACATGAAATGGCCACCAGGCCAGAGGATTTATTTTATACCCTGATTTAGCAAAAAATCCATTGCTTTCCTTATTTGGGAAAGAGGCAGTGTTGAAATCCTTGATTTAATTTTGGCCTTGCATTTTGATTAGAGGTTTGTATCCTCATATTTTCCAGTGACAATAATTAGAAATCAACAAATGGATTTTTATGATAAAAAAAATTGGAATACAGTTTTCAATAATTTTGGATAAAACATTCAGTATTTCCATAATGGTATGTGAGAATGACTTTGGAGAATGTGGGGGAGAGATGCTCTCTAGAAAAAAAAGATCAGACAAGAGAGATAGGACAATTTCCTTAAAATGGAAATAAGTATATCCATTTTTAGAACTTTCTTGGCAGGACTGGAAAAAAAATTGCAATGCAAACGTTCCTAAAATGAATCTGATGAAGAGATGCAGGATTTTTGTTTGTTTTCGTCCATTGTGTGTGTGTGTGTGTGTGTGTGTGTCTGTGTGTCTGTGTCCGTGTCTGTGTTTGTGTGTTTATTTATTTGGATCAAGGACAAAATAATCCCGCAATCTATTTATTCAACTTCCCATGACTACTGCACTGTGACTGGGAAGTCTAGATGAATCCACTTGCTATTACTAGACGTTAGAACTGCCACTCTCAAAATGTCACCTCTTTCCTCTCTGCCTCTATAGTACTTTGGCCTTCTCTTTCCATGGAGAACTTGGAGAGAAATATTCTATATCTCCTGTTTCTAGGCAATTTCACACTGCTACTATTTTCACTATCATATCATAGTGAAATAGATGAAATTGGTCAGTGGTCGGTCATCATCTTTACTTCTGCAGGCTTAGAACAGTGAAAATAAGGAGCCAAAATCATTGTCCCACTCAACTGCAGATCCTACAGCAACAAAAATACATATATATATAATGATTTAGCATGTCCTTTAACAAAGTAATGATCCTTCCACTTGTATTCTTAAATCCATTTTCCCTGCTGGAAGGTCTTTGTTTGTTTGAAGTCCCAAGGTGCTTTAGCATCTTTATTTTCTGTTTCTTTGTCTATTTTGTGGTCTCCCTAGTTCTTGCCTTCAGGCAAGTGGTATTTTTAACAGGTATTCCAATGCACCATTGTTGCTTTATCATGCCATTGTTTGTAAAATGTCTGTGCAATCTTCTTGTAGCAGCTAAGTGGTCCACTGTTTCTTTGCAGATATGGCATTTTCTGTCTATCATTGTCTTCTTGTTTCAACTTTCCTGTCCTTAGCCCTGTTGTCAGTGTGCTTCAATGAGCTTGGTGTTATCATGCCATATAATCATATAATGAATAATATTCATTTAATGCACATTTCCTGCTTGAAACCCGACATACCTTCACACTTTTTGTATTAATTTTCTGATAAAAGAGTCCCTTTAATTTCTGTTTTCGTTCTTCGTGTGATTGAAGATGTAATCTGCAAATAAATCCCACTGAATTCAATTGAAGTTGAATTTAATTGATGAATTAAACAGGTGAATTAGATTATATTATTAGATGAGAACTAGAAAATGTTCTTACTTCTAGTAGAGTTTTTAAAAAAATAAAAATAAAATTCATCCAGAATATACATGTAGAATGTGTTGTCTCTTCTTATTTACAGTTTGAAAGATATTAGCTTGACAATTACAAATTGCTCTTGAAATTCCTTCACTATTATGCTGTAGGCATCATACATTTAAGAATAACATCTTCAGTAACTGTATAATATGGCTCACAAAAGACTTGATGTAATTTAGCCATGGCAACATATATCATGTTTAAAAAGGAACAAGTACAATACACAAATTGGCAATTATGACCAATCCTCTTCCTTCACTGGCTGTTTTCTTTTTCTTTTTCTTTTAAAAAGGTGTGGAGGAGAAAGATGTAGTCACATCTAGTTCTAATCTTACTGCAATATTACTCATTTTGTGCCTTCATATTCCAGAGGTATGAATACATATCTTTAATATTGTGACTGCGCAGATATGAAGTTTGGTGGAAGCCTCCTTCACACATGACTGTTAATGATTTAATGGCTGAACTCATAAGAAATGGAAGCTGAAAAATAGCAGCAACAGAACTTTCATGATGTCATTTCTATATTCCTGGATTCAAGTATAGTGTGTCTGGCTTCTTTTAAGAACATAGAAGTGGAACCAGGCACAAGCAGACTTTCAAGGTCATACAGTTTCTGACAAGAGAGATGTACTGTAGGAAAGCTAATAGGGGTCATTAAGAAACAATTTCAGTGACTCCCCTGTATCAAATGCATAGCTAGACTGAAAAGTTGAAAAACATGCCAGAAAAAGGCAGTTGCAAATCACTTTCATATGAAATGTTCGTGATTTGCCTCTGTTAGTCACCAGGAATTAAAGAATGACTGAAAATAGACTTTATCTTGATTACATCCACAGCTATCAGCCACTGATTTCTTACCTGAGTACAGAACAACTTCATGGAAAAGGTGCTTTTCTACCTGTCTCGATCCGGCTTCCGTGTCATTATTGCACTGTTAGTGTTAATGAAATGACTTCCATTGTTATTTGCTTATTCACCTTCGGAACAGGATGTATTCATTTCACCTTTTGACCACTTCCTCTCTAAAGGTATCAAAGTATGCATTTAAAATATCCTTGATGTCTGGAAATTGTAGAAGGGCATTTCAAGATGACTGAAAAAAGTGCTTCTCAAGCTATTGCTTTTTCTATTTTTCAGCTACTCTCACTGAGAAAAAGTGGGCTAAGGAATGCCATGTTAAAGGCAAACATTTTTTTCCATTGCAACATGTTCATTTATGCCGTTCTCCTCCTCCTCCTTTAACTTCCTGTCATATCATTGTGCTCTTGAGGAATCAGCATCTGTACCATATGGTACTGTAAGTAACCAATGCTATACCCAAAATTGCATTGTAATGTAATCAGTTTAGCTCATAATCAAGGATGAAATCTCTCTGAATGCTTGTGTAGAGGTAATTGCCACCGAGGAACTTATCTCACTCACATTGGCAGGTTTGGCTTGGTTTCATATATTCCATCAACAATGCACTGAAAGTAAAGCAGAATAATATGACAGTTTGGATGGTCCCTGGAAAAGGAACTACAACATTCAAACCCAGCCAGATTCATGTTGCCCAGGTTGATTGATGAGAAATATTTTCTCCATTATTTGAGGGAGGCGTGCCAAAGAACAATGTTGCTTTGGCATCTATAATTCTCTTTTGAACTACTCCTGGTTGCCTCTGACTAATCTCATTTTGTTCTTACTATCCTTTCTGCTGTTGGTATCATTGTATCAGCAGCAGAAAGCAATTAGAGATTGTTCTTGTTGGAAGGAGGGACCTCCTGCTGTGAACCTCAACACTGAGGAATGGAAATTTCACTGTCTCCTGTGGTTTCTTGGAAGATCTACCACGGTATCATAACATGCCTCTTAATAACTGAGGTAGTCTATTAGTTTTCAACATTTAAAATCAAAGACCTCAACTGGAAATGTTACAATGTTGCTTTTAACTTCACTGCCAGTGATATTTAATAAAGTATGTGCGCATATCTGTCATCTTCATGTTTTTTCCCCAAGGTAATTCTCACATACTGAAGGGGATAAATGGAAGTGCTATTTTCTGCTTGAAAAATCACAAGAAAACTCCAGTCATGTTTGGTTACTGCCATGCCAACAAAGTGTCTCTGATTCACAGAGGATCCAAGAGTTGCAATTATGAATACCCGTCTGAAACCCCCCCCCCCCCATTGCATTTCTAATGGTTTGCAGAAATCTGTATGGAATAATCAGTCTGCTTTGAAACAAATGTCGAATGCTGGGACAATGGTGGTTTCCACAGGTGAAGTTTGTACATATTTCTCTATGCAAGCAGTAAGGAAGCTGTTGATGGCACAAAAAAATAGTTATATCTAGGCCAAAGAGGGTTTGTAGTTTGGCTTCTGGATAATCAGTATTTTTTTTAACCCTTCCAAGAGTTTCTTTGCCAGTTTGGTTAGGCAGGGCACATCTTTACCAGTTGTCATGAAATACATTGCTCTTTCCCTAAGTTAGTATTACAGATATAGTTCTGTTTACCAGCAACTGTGTCACTGTGGTGTGAATTGGCTGGCTACATACAACTGTTAAATAATCAAACTCTGTGGTTCTGGATAAAGAAGTCTCTGACATATATGGCATAGGAATTAAGAGGACAACTCATTGCCAAAATATGTGGCTCTCAGCACTCCGTTTGCAGCTCTCAAAGCCTTCCTGGAGGATGGGACCAAAATTCTGCCTCCTTTTGAGGATATTTGAGAGCTTTGGGAATCTTGATTTTTATGAAAGATGTTCCTGCTTTTTGGCTTTACTCTTTGTACACTACTCAGAGTCACCTTTGTCTAGTAAGCAAATAAATAAACACATATTTCTAGAAACACAATGGGTGTCTACTGTTGACATATCCTTCCCCCCCTTCCAACTCCTCATATTGGTTAGGAGATGACATTAAGCCTTTGTAAGATTCAGAGTATCTTCATTTTACCCCTTTTAAAACCCTTCAACTGTTCTCCCAGTTCTAAACATGGGTAGAAACTTGGTGGAAATTTATAATTAATTCCATAAAAACAATGAAACTTTGCATGGTTAATAGAGTGTGTTCCAAGGATTTAATTGTTTGCCAGCCCCACCCCTACCAATCAACTGGGCAAAATGGTTGAGTTCAATATTCTCCATCTGCCCTTCTGCATGAAAGAGAATGAAGTAGCAGGAAAAAGATAAAGTCAGATTAAGAGGAAAGCTTCTTGACTGATTGTTCATCTAGGAATTAATCAGTCAGTATAAAGTCACCTTTGGTAAGCATATCACCTTGTTGGGCTATCAGTTCTATATATTGGCATTTGGCTTGTAGTGTGGGATCCATTCAGTATCCATCTATTTCAAAAGTAATCCCAGCGGGACATGTTACAGTTGGAATGGCTGTATGACTTTGTGATCCCAGGAAAAGACACAGCTGCTTTAAAGAATTGGAGAAGGTGTTATACAAGAGCCCCTGAAGCTCTCAAAGCACCTTTACATCCCAAACACTGCTTAGTTATGATGGTTATTACAATATGAAAAGCCCATTCATGGAGATCAGAAGTTTCCAAAGGTCTTCAGGTAGGCAGGAAAATGGCAGTGCTTAAAGTAATCTTTGCAGAAGAAGATCTAGAGATGGTATTTATGTGTCCAGTTCATTTGCAAAGGAAACTTTAAAAAAAGTATTCTTCTTCAGACACTCCTTCTATTTCAGGAGATTCTACTGTATGTCCCTTCCTGCCAATTTCTCTTTCTACACTCCCAGCTATTTTTTCGCATTTTGCAACAGTGATGATGTTTCTCCTCATTTTGGGGAAGGGGGAAGGAAGAGCCTGTACTTCGTTTGCCTAAAGTTTTTGCTATGCCTTGGAAAGCTTTACATCTCCTCTGAGCTGCTGATGTTTTCCTTTTATGCCTAGGCAAAGTCATTCTGTTTTCATAAGAATCTGGACTAAGAATAGGTTTACAACTCTCATCAGAGCTATACTTAATGTTTCTGCACTCAGGATTCAAGTATAGTAAAAACAGTACTTTAAAAAACCCTCCATAAAAGTAGATAATATATAACAGAAGGGGTAAAATGACTGATTTGTTCTTGTTGCCTCATTTTTCTCATTCATTTTTTCCTCAGTCTTCAATTCTCATTTTCTTTGCAACTTCTCTTTTTTTCTTTTTTTAACTTATGTCACCGTCTCATCTCTCACTAACACTTTCCAAGAAGAGAGTTGCCATGGGAAAATACAAATAATTTTCTCCAGAGATCTGTTTTTTTTTAAATTGGTGAGTTTTTGCAAGGAGGCCAAGGGCTGTATGTTGCCTGAAGGCTGCAGGTTGTTCATCCCCTGCCTTAATCCTACATGGGTTTGTTCTTCTCTGTGGTTGCTAGGCCTTCCAAGCAGAGGTGGTAGAGGGGAGATGTTTGGCACATAAGGAAGCAAGTAGGTGTGTGAGAGAGGCAGGGGATGAAGGAAGGGAGATGAAAATAGCAAAGTGATGCATCTAGCTAATGACTCTTTCACTTGGGGTCCATTCTGCTTTTTTTTTTTTGCATGTAGACAGAGGGACAGTTTTGTTTGTTGGTTTATTTATTTATTTATAAAATTTATTGGGTGCCCATCTTACCATATGGTAACTCTGGGCAGCTTACAGTTACATATACAGCTGAAACATAAAAAAGTTAAAATCAGATATTAAGACCAAGGACACATGGGGAGAGTGGGGATGGGAGTAGGGGAGGGGTGGGATCTGTAATGACTCAATCAACCACCATTATGCTGTTACCCAACTGGGGCCTCAACAAGCTACATCTTTAGTCCCCTTATGAAAAGATAGGAGGGTTGGTGCCAACCTCACATCCCGGGGGGGGGGCAGGATGTTCTAGAGGGCAGGAGCAATAGCAGAGAAGGCCCTCCTCCTGGGCCCTACCAGCCGGAATAATTGGAACAATGAAAACACTATAGGCATAGCAAGGCTTGTTTTCCTCCAGAAAAGATTATATAAACCCCCAGAATAGATTTTCTTTCCTTTTGTTTGTGTTTCTACTTTTATTTACCAACATTGCCTGTTTTTCTTTTAGCATATGCTCAAATAATGATATTGAGCAGCGAATTAGCTCCCTGGCAATTCAATAACCGTCTTCTATTCAAAAAGTGACAATCTCAAAAACATGTCCTTAAATGAAAAAAGAAAGAGAAGCAGACTTGCATAGAACCTCAGCTGCGGAGCTGAACAGCTGTTGCCAAAAAGGAGTGGATGCAGGCAAACAGTGCAAATACCTAATCACTGGTTTATTGCACCTCTCCCAGATTGACAGCTCTAGGATATACAGGCTGGAATTGTATTCTATTGACTTTTTCATAGGGTACAACTGAAGGGATGCCGAAATGAAGAATGGTGAATTGCAATGGAAAATTAAAATAGCTCCATTCCAGCCCTGGTTAATGACCCAATTACTTATTGCACAGTTAGAAATGAGCATTAATATGACTACTTTTTCTTCTTCATAAAAATGATATGCCTGTCATCATTTAAGACAGAGCTAATCTTAAGTTCCTAGGTCTGAGACTCAGAGTCATCTAGCATCTAGCACATATGGTATTGGACTGGGTATTGGGACCAAAGAAGTCAAACTCCAGTCTATAGCCATGACAGTTCACAAGGTGGCTTGAAGTCTACCAGTCTCTTTCAAATGAGCACACAATTGTTATGCCTCACAGGGTTGCTTTTGGGAGGATAAAATTGGTGATACCGACAGAGCCTAGGTGGCGCAGTGGTTAGAGTGTTGAACTGCAGGCCACTTCTGCTGATTCAATCTAGCGGTTCAAAT
>JANHFL010002857.1:102783-125722 GCA_032468155.1 Oxyrhabdium leporinum | reverse complement strand
TATTAGAGTGCGGGAAGATGAATAAAATAAATAATATAGTATGGATTGAAAAATAATAATACAGGAATAGAATGATAATTTTGATTGTATCTGTTAAGTGTTTGTACCCAGTCTGACACATCGTGCAATGAAAGAATGGTTTTGGAAAAAAAGAAAAAACAATAAAAAACTTATTGTGGGGAAAAAAATGATATTGGAAAGATGGTCTCAGCTCTGGTAGTTCTAGCCCAAGCATTGTGTGGCAGGGTGAGTTCCTGTCACTCACCTCAGCTTCTATCCATCTAATAGTTTGAAAACATGTTTTATGCAAATAAATAGATAGGTACCACTTCCACTGTTTGAGAGGCACTTCTGGGAAGGGAGGGAGTCTTGGGTGACACTGAAGGAAGAGCCACTCATCTTTCTCTCTGGTGTGAAGCCAAAGCACCCTCCTATGGTGCACCTTGAAAAGCATGCAAGCTTGTCCTATAACAGAGATGGGACCTTGGCAAGCCAAACAACTACTCTGCAATAGCATTGAGGTCTCATGAGATAGGCACCTGCCACATAACAACCCAGACGTAACAATTGTTCATAAGAAATACAAAAAAGTATGGCTAGTGGATGTGGCAGTTCCTGGACACAGTAGAATAGAAGAGAAAGAACTGGAGAAGATAACAAAATTCAAAGATCTGCAAATAGAAATAGAACGACTGTGGCAAAAACAAGCAAAGGTAGTACCAATGGTAATAGGCCCCTTGGGTCCAATCCCAAAACAACTGAAGCACCACTTGAACACCATCAACATTGACAAATTCACTATTTGTTAATTGCAAAAGGCAGATTTACTTGGAATAGCTTACATCCTGTGACAATTGCTGTAACACCATCAAATATTTATATCTGCCTATCCTAGGTCCTTGGAAAGGACTTGATAGGTAGACAAAATGCCAAAACTTTCCACATCATTTTATATTCACCAGACATTCATTCCATTGAGAGATTAACATAACATTTAATATATTTTCATGCTTTTTCTTCCTGCTACCATTTTATTTTTTCTTCTAATTTTTCTTTTCTTTTCTTTTCTTTCTTTCTTTTCTTTTCTTTTCTTTCTTTTCTTTCTTTCCTTTCCTTTCCTTTCCTTTTCTTTTCTTTTCTTCCATGTTCATTTTTCCCCCTGAAATTTAATTTTTTATACTATTAAAATTGGTCTGTCCCACATGTACAAACTTTTATCACCAATATATTCTTCACTGTTCTCTAAATTTATATTTATTCCTTTGTCTCATAGACTTCCACATAAAACATGTATTCAAAAGAAACAGATTTATTTTTTTTGCAAAGATAGTAAAGCAATCACATTTTCACTCACTCCAAAATTTCTGGAATGGCCCAATTTTTACTCCCTCTTTTTGTTCCTATCTATTCATTTATGATATCCAACAGACCATTTATTCGCCCGCCCCCCCAGATAGCATTCAATTAAAATGTTGCAACAATTCCCAAAATTCATTCTGTACTTTTTCATTATCACCATTTACTGGAATATACATGCCAACTGTCACCAGATTGTGGATTTTATATGCATCAACAAGAATGTAGATGACATACATCTTAACTCTTCTGACATACATCTTAACTCTTTCATTCACAATTAGCTCAATATCTTCATTTCAATACATAAATTCACCAACTCCTGTCTACAAGATCAGACTAGCTTCTCTTGCTATTCTGAGGGTCTCGTGCTATTCAATGCACACTAGGGCCACTAAATTAAGATACCTTGCTATTTCCTGCATACCATCAACTTGAAATTATATGCAATATATTGACAGGCACTCTGAATCGAAAATTTAGGCACTAGGTTTTGCACAAATTGATTGTAGGGACTAACGAAGAATACTGTGCAGATTTTAGCACTAGATCTTGTTCAGTTTGCCCTGTGGATCTGAATGCTGAATGCTGAAGTCTTGACTCTGAACTTTGCTCAATAATGGCTTCCACAGAGTGGTCATTTGACCTATCTCAAACCTTTAAATCTCTCTCAGATGCAGCAATTTTCTATTGCACACATTCATGAAACCTAAAAAGTTTGTTGAAAATAAGTACTTTTTGAAAGATATGTAATTTCTGCTAGGCAGAAGACAATCTCAAAACTTTGTCCCTCGATGTTTTTCATTAACGGCATAGTAAGCTTATTATTTCTTTTCAGATTATTCAGTGTAGGTTCACACCTGCACTCAAATTGCCATTTTCTTTGGGGAGAAAATAATAAGAACATTTCACTAAATATTTCCTGTTGGGCTTATGTGAAATATCTGCTACCTATGTAGAAATGCTAAAGGCATAAACACAGAATCTTAGATCTGGTCTCCAGCTACAATAAACCTCTGGAACTAGATGTTGCAGCCATAATTTAAGTCCACTCCATTAAAAACCAATGCTACAGTTTATTTTGAATGCTGTAACATACAGTATGTTATATAATTGTCTGTCTAACTGCCTGTCTCTTTGTCTCTAAATGGTCTCATGGTGGAAATTAAAGAAGTGAACACCCTGGATTCTAAGTTTGGTATTCTTGGAACAAGATCAGTTCCAAGCACTAGGTACTGGTCTTTACTTCTGACAAGTCAGTCACAATTCATCTTTTTTTTATATTTTTTAACTCTCTCTTGCATTGTATCAATATGGGCAAGAACAAATAATGTTCAGAATCTGTTGGAGGACAATTCCGTGAAGGTGATCTAGTCAAACCAAATTGACAGGCTCTCTACTTCTTGATGTGCTTCTGGCTTCAGTTCTTCTGAGGAATGACTGCTCCTTTTCTTTTGTTGCCATCCTTTGTTCACTAAGCCACTGAGATTCTCAACACTTAACAGCTTTTCATCTGTGAGCATGTAATGTTCATTTAGTTCTGTCAGTTTCATTAGCTGCCATCTCAAATACCATGGACATATAAGCTGGCATCAAAAACTTTCCTTGTTCAAATGATACATTATGTGTGTCACAGTCGGTTTGCTAATTTAAGCCAGATCTCTGCTTCTTTTTTGACAGCTGCAACAACTTGGGGGACAAATTGCTAGCCTTCCCAATGGATAGCTACACAAACAAAGATATTTTAAGATCACTCCTAAAATTCATCTGTGCTGATGCAGAATGATGTTGACACTTAAGTAGTACCGTATGTATATAGTGAAAGGTGCTTCTTTGTAACATAGAATCTATAGTAAAAGTTGAAGCTGCTTTTTAACACAAATATTATCTTGGGTTTAAGAAGCAGTTTCTCTAATGAGTCTGCAATGGAAAGTTTTAGAAAGGCTCTAATAGGTCGTTGTAAACATCTGGGCCTATCCAGTTTGAAGAAGAGAGAGTGTAGAATTCAGGTGCACATGTGTCCTTATTCCCATAAAATAAATACTTTATGTAAAAATTTAACATTCAAGGAAAACAGTGCTAGCCTGGTCTTTCCTCTGTTAAGGCAAGTTTATGTATGCAAAATGTTTATTTATATATTTGATATGGAAGAGTAGAGAGACAGGTGATCACATGATCTTTTACCAGAAGTTTAAAGTAGCATTTCCTAGACACACCCTTTTAAGAAACTGTTTTCTTAGAAAACAGATAATATTTGTGGTGTGCTTAAATCATTATAGGAGATTTAAAAATATTTAAAGCAAGAAGTTAACCATGGGCATATTATGTTAGGTGTAATATATACAAGGGCTCCATAATCTCAGAGGTGAAGCTATCTGCTTCATTTTAAAAAGGTGACATATCTGGATCTTTTCTCCATCAAATCAGGCATAAGTAATCCATTTGTCTTGGCTGTTTCTTTACCAGTATGGGAGGTTTGCCTGTGCACAACTGCCATTTCAAGACTGAACATGGGTGTATTTTTTCCTTGGGCTCTGTTAGTGAGACTTAGCTAGCATCCGTAACAGACACCTAGACCATGAGCACCAATAATTCTTGTTTTTTCCTTTGTCCTGGCTCTCCAGAGGGTACTTTTTCATGTCCCTTCTGTAGTCTCTTTGTTGAAAGTGTTATCATTCCATACTACTAAAAAGAAGGGTGACACAATGAACTACATTGAGATTTTCTGGCTGCAGACAATACAATTTTCCAGATACTATAATTGCAATTACAGGAATAGAGCAGGGCTGTTAAACTAACGGCCCGTGGGCCAGATGCATCATGTGCTGGCCACGCCCATACCTGGTTTAGTGAATGGGAAAAAAGTCCCGATATGTCACATGATGCCGCCATGATGATGTGAGTTTGATACCCCTGGAATAGACTCCCCAGAGCCTCTCCAGGAGCAAATCCTGAGCAGTACAATACCTCAGAATCAGAATTATTAATCAACTTTAATTCTAATATTTTGCTTTTTCAACATCGGGTTTTTTGGCACATAATTTTCCCAGTTATGCTTTCAAATACATGCGTCCTTGTGCAAATATTGAAATGGATAATGAGAAATGTAAACAGACTCTTGGTCATTATTTTGTTCTTATTTGTATCTATTAAAAGATTCCCCTAAAACCTGTGTTAGATTGCATCCAGAAACCCATTGAGCCAATGGATATTGTTAATACTGTAATTTATGCTACCGCTGATCCCTTCAGTGTTGTAGGTAATTATAATGACGTGATGAGCTAAGGTGGCTCAAGGAGGAAGGTTCAAAACTCAAGCACTGATGAAGAAAGGCCCTCAAATGATCTACTTGACTGCAGTCTGAGATGTATGTAAAGACCTAAGTTGCTATGGAGATGGTAAATTGTCATTCATTTTAATGGTATGATTTGTTTCACTCAGAACAACAGCATGTTGGAGATAATGAGCAATTTAATCAAGTTAGGCTAGATGTTATCTTGAAAACCATAAACAGAGAAGAACAATAAAATGTAGAATGCCACTGATCTATGGTTTTACATGTATATAATTACACATAGTTTAGAAAGTTTGTCAAGAATCAAGTTTCACTAACAAGGATAAATGTTTCTCAATCTCAAAATTTCCTCCATTCCTGACATCCTGTTTAGATGGAAATGTCTGTCCTTGAAGTTGTTTGTTTTTTCTTTTTTAAAAAAGCACCAAAACATCTAGCCCAGGCGTCTTAATTTTCTAAGCTTTCCTTTGATTTGTCATAGAAAATTTGATGTGCATGTTCTGCAGAAAATGTCTCCTTTTTCTAAATTTGTTTTTGCTTCATAAAAGCAAAAAGTCAGTAAACTGTAAAACAGAACTTCTTGTTGATCAACAAAAGAGATGAAAATGGTAAAAGCTGGTGGGTTGGGCTGGGAGACATCTAGGCTTTATAAGGAAACTATCTTGGCCCATTTTGGATGTCATGAAAAGTTATAAAATGGTTAACTAATTTGGCATCATGATATATTTGTGGCCAAGATATGCAAAGAGATTCTTGGAGGAACTGTAATAGTATTCTGCATTAGACATCATGTGCCCTGGATGTGTGCATGTGTGCACACGTGTCTTGAGTAGGCATAATAAATTAACTATGTTAATTTTGTCTTATGAACTAAAACTGCAAGAAGAAATGAAGTCTTATGAACTAAAACTGCAAGAAGAAATGTTGTGTGTAGGTGTTTAGTTTTTATACTTTAATTTCTACTTTATTTATACCTTTATCCATTTTCTATGTCAGCTCGTAGCCCAATTCCCCAGGATGTCTGGAGAATTCTGGGAGTTGAAGTCTACAAGTCTTAAATTGTCAAGGTTGGACACCCCTGGTCTACACAATTCTCTAAGAAGTAATTTCAGGAGAAATGTGGCTGTAATTCTCTGTTCATTTACCTGGGAATACATTTTACCAAACTCGATGGCAAAGATTTGAAAAGTGAATGTTGAACTTGTTACTCCATTCCCAAATAAAAGATGTTAATTTTCTTTAGTTTGTTGAGCTTAGAATTTTTAGTCTGCTGACATGTATGATACAGTGGCCTGCCTTTGATCATGAAGCAGTGTAATGAATCAATCAAAATCAAGCACTCTCTTCAGAGAGCATAATCATCCACAATGAAACAGAGTTCTGCTATTGATCTTTTATTAATCTAATCTCCCCTTTAGCACCAGCCTATCATTAAATTCCTTCTACCACTTGTCAAGCTCCTACCCTACAGCAGTGACAGCTGGAGCCATTTTTATTTTACTGACAACATTCTCATTAAACAGTTACATTACCATACATTATCAAAATACAGTCACTGCCAATGTGACAATGGGCTCAATTCATGTCTTTTAGCCAATTGCTAAAATGCCAATATGATTGTCCCTCTAGTTCTACGGAACAACGCTATCAGATAATGAAATATATCAGACAACATTTCTGTCATTTTTTTTTAGCCATTGCTGCCTACTTTGGTGTTGGTAAATTAGCTTGCTATAAAAATGCAAGGATTCACCAACAGTGAGAGTGTGCCTTATAGTAATCATTCTCATTTTCATAAATGTGGAGGGGGGAAAAATCTAGTGTTTTGAAAGCTGGGTTTTAGTAAAAGAATGGCTAACAGGGGACTGGAGAAGGCTAAGAGAAAATACTCTTCAATTTCCATAGTTTTAAGTATGCATAGTTCTGAACTGGATTATAATAATTGTCAGGGACTTAATACTTACTCCTTAATACCATTCTTTTCATTCCCCTGTAACAAATTCTGAAGGCTAAGGGACTTCCTGGCGACATAATTTAAAGTGGCATAAAATCTTGTTGCTGAAAGATAAATAGCTTGCCTCCTTGTGTTGACAAGCAGAACTTTTTAGTTTGTTTACTTTTAGCTTTTGCCAGTACTAGCGTACTCAATACACAAGAGGTTAGGCTGGTAAAAATGAAGTTAGGTAGTTTGTAAGTACTGTAGATTGTCATATGCTGTGCAAACTAGGCAGATACGGTAAACTGTAATATGGTAATTTAAGCTGCGATTTGTATATACAGTAATCTGGATTGTATTTTGTTAAGGCAATTTTGAGTTTAGCAATTTGTGTGAATCCAGCCACTATGATAAACAGTAAGAGTGACATTTCTTTAACAGAGTTGTAAAATGTAATATAGTTAAAAGAATATAGTAAAAAACTATAAATCCTGTTTTGACTGTAGCTGTTGGAGCTAGTGACCATGAATCCATCTTTTTTAAAAATAAAATAAAATACAGTCCTTTATTATTTATTTTCAGATCCAGCATACTGTGCAAGTAATCATGTAAGAAACTTACTTTAATGAATGAGCAATAATACTGTACACTAGAAACTCAAGAAGTAAAAGGCTGGATATGTGCTACATTTGTCCAGCTGATATGTGTGTCCAGGCTTATTCTGGTGCCTGGACAATAGTATGCAGTACTACGTTGCCTCTCTCTCACACACAACTACAGGGCCTGTAGTTTCTCTCCCACTTATCAGGATTCCACTGGGCAACTAGGTGGATAAAACTCTGTAGAGAGATAATTGAGTTGGGAGTGGTTGCATAGGAAAACAGTGAGGAAGAGACAAAGTGTTTTATTTATTTAAGGTTGTGAGTTTTTAAATATCTCAACCAATTCAAATTAGATGTAATGTGCATATTTTCAGGTGACATGAGTTAATTACTATCCCTACCCCTGTTGAAAGAAAAAATTCATCTGGTTCAGTTCCAAACTGGAAGAAAGGCGCTGGAAATAAAATGGAGGCTGATTGGAAAGAAAGTTTATTGATGAACAGGACCAACAGACACACAGGGTGCAGTTCTGGGACAGCTGACAAATTAGCTTGATGAGTGCAAGGGTTTTTATACAGTTTCTGAAATGCTGTTGGGGGTTGTGCAATGTCTGAAATGCCCTTAGGAGATTATGCAATGCAGTGAGCTCTGTATCTTTTGCTAAATAGTCGTGGGTTAATCCTATTATGTCCTAAATGGTCATGTCCTATTCTTAGAATTTGGGTGGAGGAGAATGTAAATTTTAATCCCATCACTGGAGTGAAGGTCTTTTGTTTTGTGAATAGGCTGGCCCAATCTTTCTTAATGGGCACAAGCTATCTGCTGGGGGCTATTAAGAAAGACTGAGTCTGCTTTCTGTCTTTAAGAGCATGCTTCTCCATTTATCCCTTTGCAGAAATATAATATTCTGCTTCTTTTAATATCCCTCAAAGTAATTCATTCTTCTGGGGGGGGGGAGCAGCTTACCTCACCTCCTATGTGCTATTTTGTGAAATGGGGCTTCACAGAAGTGGTGAGCTGTCAGCTTTACAAAGTAGTCCACACAAGAAGCACAAAGATGAACTAATTCTACTTTATTCTAAAGTTGCATTACCTAGAATCTTGCAAGTCTCAACATTCATCTCTGCTTTATAGTTTAAGAAAGTAGAATGGGTCCTTTCTGAGATGCTTGCCATGCCCACATTCCTTCTGTAGGCTACTGTGCTGCTTATCTCATTGTTGCCCTGTTGCAGTTTTTCACCTGTCTTTCTAAGACATTCCCACATACATTTACATAGACTAATATATGCTGTGAATGGAACTCAGCCCAGTTCTAGGCCTGTTTTTCACTTCAGGAATTCCTATTTAATAAATGAATAGTATGTGATGTTTTGATAGCATAGCAGAGAAGATGGGGACATTTTGAAAATGTAACTACTAACATGGTTAGGAGGAAAGATAAATGACACAACATGATTCAACCAACTGTTATTTTCAGCTGAACCCTGACAGAAAACACAATTCTAACAGAAGACATTTTCCCCATAAATAGAATATCATGGGGGAAAAACAGGACCATTTTTAAATCTTTCAATTCACCCCCATGTGGTCAGAAATAAAAAGTGCAATAAATATGTTAAAGAGGGCTAATGAGTCCCAAGCAACCAGGTTCTCATCTTTGGAAGAGTTTTTTAGAATGTAATGAGATAATTACTGCTAATTGGTATAATGGGAGGAAAGAATATGATGGGTGTATAAGAAGAAAATAAGTTCTAACAGCATGCTAAATCTCTGCTACTTAATCAGGCACCATGGGGGATAATATATAATTTGTCATGCAGCGTGGCAAACTTCTAATGTTTTTAGTTTGCAGCTTTTGCTTTTAGTTTATTGTTTAGCATAAAGAGATTTAGCCTCTTCACCTGCCAGGAAAAGTTATTTTTTGCTGCATCCATTGTTTAGATTCAAAATTAATATAACATGTTGCACGTGTTTTTATTTTATAGGCATCCCTGCAAATTTTACTCCACTAGTCATTGCTGACTCTAGAGGGAGATGCTCATCTCCAATGGTTTCAAGGCCGTTGAGCCAGCGCTGCCTGAAGACATTTCCATGGTCATGTGGCCAGCATTATGTCACAGAGTGCTGTTACCTTCCCACTGAAGTGACACCTATTTATCTACTTGCACTTGCATGCTTTCAGACTGCCAGGTTGGCAGGAGCTGGGGTGAGGTTGGGAGCTCATTTATATAAAAGAGCATAGTATTGCCTGGCACATGAGCCATTAAGATAATAGATTCCCATGTTATGAGTTCTCCACCAGAGACACTCAAATATTTATATAAAGCATTACAATCTATTTTGGGGAGTTCTTTGACATCAGCACACAATGTAATCCAAAGGGGAAAAAAGGGAGGGAAAACTGATGTGAATTAGGAAAGCAAACATAATGCTGCTTTTTCTTTTATTTTATTGGAAGCATATATACATTCCCTCTTTCATGGTGAAGAGTTCCAAACACACTGATTTTCCAACTGCAAGTACTGTAAAGTAAAACTACTGGTTGCTACTTAACCACTGCCCTAGGGCCTAGGATGATTTTGCTATGATGCCAAAAGATCACAGGCCATGACAACAGCAAAACTGCTGAAGTTGGAAGTGCTGGCAATCCTTTACCCACATTTGGGAAACCCACAAAGGACACAGTTCATTCTTTCCCCCTCGTTCTTTGATCTGTCACATCCTCTCTTTGTTACTGAATTTGAAAGTGATAAGGAAATTAATTAGGGAAAAGATGACCTGATTCAGAAATTTAAATTTTAATCCTCTGGGCACTATGCAAGGGTTAGATTAATATATATATATATATATGGCTGAGGAGGCATAAGCAACCAGAGCCTCCTCCTGTAGGATTAGTGAAAAAACAACAGCTACAGACAGAAGAATATGGTGTTGGCAAATCTCAGCATTATGGCCTGTATTATAAATTGTAACCATCCAGCTGTTTAAAATAAATCTTTGAACACTAGAAAAGAACTTATCCAGACTCAAATATAATTTCACAACGATTAGCAGATCAAAGTTGATTCGTTACCACAGATAATATAATCAGGGAAGCAGAACTGGAAAAGGTTCAGAAAAATTGTGAAAATGATAAGACCCCAAAACTCTAACAGAAGAATAAACTCAGATGACAACAGCTGAAAAATAAGGAAAGCAACTGATAGGAACTAAACAACAGAACCAGTACAAACCAGCACAGAAACAACCTATGGATTGAGTCCCTAACAAGAGAAATTAAAAGATTATGACATTTGCAGAATTACCTGCAAGGTATAAGACAAAGACTTTAAGCATTGAAAGTAATGCCCAAACAGATCTGGCGTCTATGACACCAGATATGAATAAGGTCCTTGCAAGGATAAAAAATACCATCTATCAAACAGATCAATTGGCTTAACTACAGTACACCAGTGGTGGTTACAGAAGAGCTGATTATCAAAATTAAAAAGCCAAATGCAAAATCACATCCAATCCCAAAGGGGAAGTTTCGACTAGAGACCAGGATAAAGAAATTAAGACTACTTGCAATAATTTAAAAAAAAAAACATGACGGAGCAAAAATGGAAGAATGCAAAAATCAGGCAAACCTAATTAAAAAAAAAATTAGCTTAGCACTAGAAAAATTGAAGAATCTTTGAAAATCATAAAGCAACAAATGATAACAATAGCTGAGAAAATAGCATGCTATGAAACACGAATCATCCAATTTAAGGCAGATCATCTGTTTCAATATCAGAAGGCGATTCTACCAAAGTATAAATGGTAATTGAAAATCTGAAAATGGAAAACAAAACAAAAATCAACAACCCAGATTTGGAAAAATGTATAGGAAACTCAGAAAGACTATAACAAAAATACTGGATGGATTAAAAAAATGAAAATGAATTTGATAACAATGAAATAGAGAACCTAACAATAACAGAAGAAATGGTTAAAAATCAAGTGAAAATGCTTAATTTGAAGTGCCCTTGAAATCGTACGTGCAAGCAGGCTGCCAAGTGCCCAGATTTTGATCACTTGACTGTGAGGGTACCACAACAACCATAACTTCAGGACCAGTCATAAGACCCTTCGTTCAGTACTATTGTAAATTCAAATGAATGACCTTGAACAAATGGTCATAAGTTGAGGATTACCTGTACTATTTAGGCAGGGCTTTATATTTTATAAAGGATCCTTCTATCGGTAAACTTCCATACTATAGAAAGCTGATGTGTTACACCTAGGAAACTTTTCATGTGGAGAACTAGCATTAAAACGTATGCTAGTTCTTACTATCTCAAGTCATGCACTCCAGCATTCTACAGCCTTCTTTGACATTATTTGTAGAAGTGCTTCACAGAACCTCAGAACGGATAATATCTTTGGATGACTTGTCCCAATTAATAGCACCAATTAAAATTGCCTCCATTACTCAGTGTTCTTCAGCTGGAAAGATAACGTCAGTCACAAAAATCTACCTCACTACAGATTGAGGAAAGGCAGGATCATTTTCCAAAAGTATAAAGGACACCCTAAAGAGGAAAAATAATAAATAGGAGGAAGAATGGATGATGAATATAGTTGCAATTGTGGGCATCCTCTGAGGACCACGAACTTGCTTCTAAAGGCCAGTGGCTTTGCTTTATTTAGTCATCATATTTAGAAAACAGCATTTGGGGCCTGTCAGCTGCTGCAATCCATTTGTTTAGGGAAGTGCTGTTACTGATATATACAGTGCTTAATCATCACCGACACCTTATTGTGAATTTCTAGAAATAGGTCAGAAAAAGTGCTGCCTAGGACTAGAGAGATTACTTGGGAGACAGAACATTTTTAATAATAGAAGTGATGGACCAGAAATGATACACTGCAGGAGAGGAGGGGGACATGAAGAAGAATCTGAGACTATTTGTGGATGTGTCTGTATTTTTTAATGTAAGGAAGGATGTGAAAAACAATCTGGAGGCTCTATATACTCAATACTGCTATGTAAGGTGTTGTGACTATGGTTTTATAACCCCTTCTTAAGCGTATACCAAAGGGAGACTGGAAAAGCAATGAAAGTAGACCTCCATTCTTAACCAACGAAACAATGTAAGCACCATGTTTTTTGAACTTGGACTGCGAGTCACAACGCAAATACAAAACAAGCAGACTTTGCATCGCATGATAGTGGTGCACATTTTGTCACTCCCTCCTTCCCCTTGGTCCTCCTGTGTAGCCTGATGGTGGCCAAAGGACAGTTAATGGATAAAAAAAAATATCTAACACTAAAGAAGAACATGAGAGCCACAAACAAAGTAAAATAATTAAAGGACCAAGCAGATGCATTCTAAAGGAGAGAACATATAAATGTACTCCTTGACGTGTTGTTTCAAGGCTTCAGTCTTGGAATGGGGCCTTTAGTTTTCATCTAAAAATAAATAATTGACAATGAATAAAAGAGCAAGAAGTTCTATGAATCCTGGCAGGCCAGGCTAAATACAGGATTCCTTTTAGCTGCTCCATTTCACATCATTTCCTTGCAGAAAAGGTCCAAGTTTTTGCTCAGCTCCTGCTGGGTCTCATTTCAAACCATAGCAATTTTGGATTGCCTTCATTTGCTGACTGGGAAAGCAACCAAGACTTGAGTTGCCTGGCAGCTTAGGGTTTTAGAATCCAGGGGAACACAACATATGTACTTGGGATTTTTCTTCCTATGAGTGACACTCCCCCTCAATGCAGCCAGGGCTGAGGCTGGGGCTGGGGCTGGTGTAATTGTTATTTGTTTCACTTGTTTTACAAATAGTTGCCAGAATTCATATATTTGTTCATGAACGAAACAGAAAGAATATGAGATTTGGAAGAAGCAAATGAACAAAAACAAAGAAGGCAAAACTGAGAGATCTATCCACCCTTGTGCCTAAATTTAGTAAAGCGAGACTATTGTCTTTAACTGCAAAGATAAGTGAGGAGTTAGAGGCATCAGACCTGGCTCAGGTCTCTGGTTCTCAGCTGCAGTGAAGGAGACTGTAATGTTGAAATAAACTTTGATGGCTACTATTGGTGTATGTGGAGTGAAGAAAATGACAAACTCCATTACCATAACCCTACTTCAAACTTTTCCTAGTTCTGCTTCTATTCCTTTTCAGTGGGATTAAATTATTTTCTGCTACTTGAAAGAGAAGTTTAGAAAGGGGTGGGGACCATGTTCAAGTTTCACCTTAGCCAATAATGCCAGCTGGATGATGCTGGGCAAGTCTCTCTCTCTCAGCCCAACCACTTCACAGGGATGTTGTGTGGAAAATAGAAGGAGGAAGATGTGTTGGATATATTGGCCACCTTAAGTTATTTGTAAAAATAATAAAGCAAGATGGATACATTTATATAAACATGTGTGTGTGTGTGTGTATATGTATATATACACACATATACACATACACAAACTGTGTATGTGTATGGTATGTTGGTTAGACAATTGGGTTGGACAGATTCTGATTTAAGTTTCAATTTAGCTATAGAGGTCATGGAATCCTTTTCAGCTGGACACTATCCCTCCACCCAATCTACTGTTATGAAGCTAAAATCAGGGGAGAGAGTGTTTTGTTCTGCCCACTTGAAAGGTAGAGCATATATCCTCTAAGGCAGGGGCGTCACATGCACATCATCATGGTAGTGTCATGTGACGTATCAGGACTTTTTTTTCCCTTCGTTAAATCGGGTGCGGGCATGGCCAGTGTGTGATGCATCCGGCACATGTGCCAGGAGTTTGACAGCCCTGCTCTAAGGGAACATTAATAAAGTGGGATACCATATAAATGAATATAATGAGTTAGATCATCATGACGCCAAGGAGGTACTGTAACTAGAAAACCAAAGAAATAATTAAAACTGTTTATTGCAAAAGTGAAAATAAGTTGCTGTTGGAAGTTTGTTGAAGGCAACCTTTTCAGTGCTGAGAATAGTACAACATTTGTGGGCAGAGCACATGCTTTTTAAAAAGGTCCAATATTCAATTCATGTTCCAAAAGTGCTTTTTCAAAAGGCAATTAGATTTTGTTTTTCAAATTGGATGACCAAGAATCTCCATAGATATTCAGTTCATGGCAACTTTTGTTAAAGCAGATCAGATACAGAAGCTGGGAAAGAGCATTGTTAGTGGTGTTGGAGAGAATCTACAAGATCAGGGAAGACATCCTTAGGATGAATGAATCACTATTCTAACCTGCAGCAAAGACTGTTACACACCTGGAAATTGAACTTGGTTCAATTTTCAAAAATTGGTTCTTTTGTACACTCAGGGAAAATTTTTCATGGGCAGCACTCAAACATGTGGTCTCTCTTTCACCAGCACCTCAAATGCTTAAAGGCTTTACGATGTTGTTTAGGTGGATGTGACAGAAGATATCATCCTGGCATTGTTTGTTCATTTTTAAGCTTTACAATGATGCATTTCATGCATTCTTGAATTTGCAGGCATGAAATATAGCGAGTCATTACCTGTGTAGGTTTTAGGCAAGCTGTCAAAGAAGCACAACTGTTCCAGCAAATTCTGATCTACTGTCTTTCTAGATATTTATTCCATGTTCATTATCATGGTATCTGAGCTGTTATGATTGATCTAGTCTTCAGCACAGTAAGACTCTATAAGATGTTCTATTAATTCTAAAACATCTCCCATCCATCAACCTTAGTTCCTTCAGAGGAGTTATAAAAAAAGAAATTTAAGAGAGCGATTTAACATGGCCTGAATTAATATTTTTGTGCACCCAGATGGCCTAATTGATGGCCAACTTAACTGCTCCCATGTCTTTGTCACTAGAATGTTAACTCTTAACTTATTGTATGTTGGCATAAAGAATGACAGATGAATAATAGAATCAGAATTGATGTCAACAGTAAGGAGGACTTTTGAAAGAGTCTATCATGCTTTCAAAGAAAGGGTAAGAAGTCTTTGTTCCAGAGCTGCTGCAGCAACCCTTTTTTTTCTGAAGCCCATTGTATAGGAAAAATTCAGTGTACTTTTCAATGATGGGATAAAGTAATAGGATGGAAGAGTTTTAGGGCCTATTTTTCATGATTCGTTCCTCCATACATAGGGATGGTTTCAAAAGCTGGAGCTGCATTCACTTATGGCAGGGGACAAAATTTCACTAGTTCAAAGGCTGAGGTTTTTTAACAGTTTCACACCACTTCACAAGAACAATAGCGCTAGGCTTTACACAATATGTTAAGAGTCTCAGTTCAAAATTAGGCATGGATAGAATAAAAAGGGAAAAGAATTAATGGGTGCTTTAATGTGAGAACTGGCTATTTTAGGCCTCTGAAAGTATTAAAAAAATACTTTGCACTTTAATCTCCTTCAAACGAAAAATCACACTAATTGTTAGGCCCCCAGCTCTTATGGGATAGCTCTGATGAAGGCTATAAACAGGATGCTGTTGGGTTATAAGCATTTCATTTCATTTCTGGCTTATGGTAACTTCATATTATTTAATGGCCATAGCCAAAAGTACAGTGGCTCAGCTCAAGTTAGCTCTTGTTAAGAGTGAGAAGATAGCAAGGCAAAGAAAGAAACAGAGTTGTGACAACTTGAGACTGATCAAAATCAGTTTTCAATTACCTGCAGGATTGACTCAGAAAGAAAGGAATGGATTTGTCTATGGACATTCTCAGTCATCCAAGTCATTGTTGTCCTGAAGGTGTTTTTTCAAATCCTTCCATTCCCCACCATTCAGTCAGAGCTGAAGAAGCTGCTGGTATCAACTTATTGGAAAACCATAGCTGCAAAATTATTTGTTGTGATTGGGCAAAGCTATCCTTAGGATTACGAATGAATTTAGCTTAAAAGTATTAACAAGTTGTGTAACATATGAAGAATAAAGTTGTCTCTGTTTTCAAAGCCACTGTACTAATATATTGGTAGAATTTTTCTATGTTGCATTTCCCTTGAATTATCACTTCTAGTTTTGAACCCAGCTGTCCATGTCTGTTTTGAGATATATTAACATTCGTAATATTTGCAGTCAACAGTTATTATGGAACTGAAAGGAACATAATAAATTGATTTTATAAATTCATGATCACAATAAATTATGATCATAATACACTTGTCATGAGAGTCTTGAAGAGCAAGAAGACAGTATTTATTATGCGACTACCACAATTATGTCAGAAAGCAACCCATCTTGTTTTCTGAATAGTCACAGTACTTACAAATTAATCCATTTTATTAGCTGTATAAAATAGCTGGGTAGCTAAATAGTGCCTTGAAGTCAAAAGAATCTGAAACTTTGGGATTTTCAAAAAGTCAGTCCTTCCATTTTCCAAGCTTTGTTGATTAAAAACAGATGTTCAGATTTTCGGGTGTTCCATACTTTCCTTTTACTTTCTGGAAGGGATATCCTAATATTTGCTAAATATTCATTATATTTAACCTATATTGGTTAATGAATCACCCTGTTGACCAGGAATCTAATGTTTCTATTGAAAGTCTTCAGTGAGTATATGTGCCAATGTCACCATTGCCTCTGCAGGCCTTCAAGATCATGGAAAGTTCCTCAGGAAACACCCAAAGTTCCTGATGTGACACTCAATGTCCTTGGAGGACCTCCAAAGGTGGTGGGTGGCTATTTCTGAACTTCTTTATCTTATCTAGAGTGTGCCAGCTTGTCTGGAAAAGTTTCTGGGTGGAGAAGTGGGCAATGTGGCAAACATATAAATATGAATGCCAAAATGTGTTTAGGGTTGTCCCTTACTAAGGGAGGCCCATCTTTATTCAGCTGAATAAGCACGTAAAAAGCTTATCAAGGTGAAAACCTGGTCTCTGTCTTTCTTTATACCAAGCCACACCTGAAACTGGCAAAACAACCCCTTCATTGCTGCTCATTAAATCTGCAAAGCTCAAAAAGACATCTAGAAGCCAGGACTGATCACTATTTTTGTGAATGGAGGACTTTTATTACTCTCTAAGCTGAATCAGAATCCATTCTCCCTCTTTGGTCTCCACAAAAGCCCTAGAAACCCCTTGATTATTATACAGCCATAAAAGATGGCAGGATAGAAATCATTCTGCAAGGATTCACCATGGAGAAATCTAGACAGTGAAGATCGAAATATGAAATCTGCTGGTCATGGAACAATTGTTGAAACAAATTAACAAGTTACTGAGGAGTGGAGAAGAATTGATTTGGGGGAGCAGCAAAAAGAGCATCATTGCGTCTTAAAATTCTGAATTATTCTCTCCATTTACAGGACTGTGAAATTGACGGGGGATTAGTCAAAGCAATAGGCTGGAAAGGCTCTTTTGTTTCTTCATCTAACAGGGTGGATGCTGCACCATTACAATTACACAATGAATTATAGTCTGCTCTCTAATGGTCTTATCCATTGCTCTCCAGAAGTCAAAACTGTTGCTTCACCTATTAAAAAATATAATAGTTGTTGCCTCTCCCCTTCCTATCTGTTTTATGACAGCTTAGATTTCTGGTCCTTAATCTCATCCTGACAGCTCCTAACTTGGCTGTGAAAATTATAATTAAAAACACGTGGTGACTGCCACCCTAAAGATGACTGAAGCAATTGTTCTGAGAGCCCTTACAAATTCAGATAAATTCAGTTTTGGTCTTACAGCAATATACATATACATTGTGTGTGTGTGTGTGTGTGTGTGTGTGTGTATTCTGCAAAGACTGCAGATGTGTATAGTATAGATCTCTTTTTTACAACCCCATAATCCCTTTTTATCAGGGTGGAGTTAGTGCAACTGAATGGAGCTGAGCATTTACTGGCCAGATGCCCTTCCTGATACTTATGCAGAGTTTGTAGCAGATATTTCTCTTTGTGCCCTAATAGAGAAACATTTGCTGCCTAGGATTGAACTTTCAACCTTCTGAGTGGGAGGTGATTGTCTTCACCACTAGGCCACTGCACCTCCCTCTCCCTTTAATATATATTAGAGGCTAATATATATTGAAGGAAAGAAGAAGGAAAGAAGAGCCAAAGGTGTAAAAGTAATTAATCTAAGTCTGAAACTTTTATTATGCAACAAAGACCTCAATGCATGCTTTTCTTTTGCTCTTTCTTCCCTATGTTATATGTAATTTTAAATGAAAATGCCAAATAATCATTATGCTTGTAATACTGATATCTTTAGCTGCATTAATAACAGTGTAACTACCCTTTAATAGAATTAGACAAATGGCAGAAATTGTGGGATAGAAATGTTAAATTGACTATGTCAACTGCATAAGAAAATTTATATAAAATGTTCTATAGATGGCATTTTGCACCAACAAGACTGGCAAAAATGTAGACATGAAACCAGAAATATCTTAATTGGGCATTTTGCCAGAAAAATATGATAAAGGGACTGTATACCTGATTTTACATGTATTAACTGCAGCTAGAATCGTAAATGCTCAACAATGGAAGTGTGATGAGAATATAATTAAGAAAATACTAGAATGTGCAGAAATGGATAGACTAATGCTTACTATTAAGGACAAAGAAGAAACTAAATATTTTTTGACATGGGACTTATTTTATCAATGGTTAGACAATAAAAACAGAAGTTAGAAAGATAGGGACATAAAAAGGATAAATGTTAAAATGGAAATCTGTTAAAATGGACAAGCTAAATATTATTGTTATTATAGTATTAATGTTATGATGAATGTTATTGTAAACACTTTGATTACAATCGCCTAAAAACAATCCAGACAACAGACTGTTTGACTGAAATTGAATTTTTATACATTATACAAATAAAGCAAATAAAACTTTGAAACCCCCCCAATATAACTACCTTTCATTTCCTCTTTTGTATCTAAGATATCTAAACAATAGAATGTTAAGAATTTAAGTGTATTATATAAATATCATTGTACTAACAAACACAATATATCAGGATTTATGCTATTACAATTAAAAAAGAACAACCGTAGAAACTGGAAACGGCAACAAATTATACCTTATTAGAACATCATATTATTATCATACCAGATCCATCTGTTTTCAGTTCTTGTCATCTTTCCCATACTTGGGAGGAAGTAAGTTTGAGATCTGGAGGCTTGGATATATTTGGAGGAAAAAGGAACCGTAAGGCCTACCTGGCTCTATGGAAGAACAGCTCATATATTTCCTTCTCTTTTGTGAATGCTCTACTAGTGAAAATTTTGCCCACACTTGTTTGGGCTGGCCCACCAAAACTATGTGGTTAGCTTTCTAATTGGAGGGAAGATTCATGATGGCAAAGCCTAGAAGAAGACATTATTTCCTTGGGGCCTTGTCCCATAAGAGAAGATTAACTGCAGTGGCCTACCAGTCTGTTTGGAGAGGGAATTTGCTGGCTACAAGCAGGATCGCAGCAGAGGCCAAGGGGTGACTGTTTGCACCTGCTCTTCTTGGAAGTAAACATTTCTGATCCATAGTTTATGATTTCTCATTGCTATTCTCATTGTTGACAATAACAATGAACAATAATAATGATGGCTGAATTAACAGAGGGATAGAATCAAGATCACAAGAAGTGATACTACCGCTTTATATTACCTTGATAAGACCACACTTGGAATACCACATCCAATTTTGGTTACCACAATAAAAAAAGGTGTTGAGCCTCTGGAAAAAGTGCAGAAAAGAGCAACAAAGATGATTGGGGGGCTGCACGCTAAAACATATGAAGAACAGTTGCAGGAATTGGGTATGTACAGTCTAGTGAAAAGAACTAGGGGTGACATGATAGCAGTATTCCAATATTTGAGGGATTGCCATAAAGAAGAAGTGGTCAATCTGTTTTCCAAAGTACCAGAAGGCAAGACAAGAAACAATGTATGGAAACTGAACAAAGAGAGAATCAACCTAAAATCAAGGAGAAATTTTCTGACAGTAAGAACAATCAATCAATGGAACAATTTTCCTTCAGAAGTTGTGGGTGCTCCAACACTGGAGGCTTTTAAAAAGGGACTGGACAACCCTTTGACTAAAATGGTGTAGGGTCTCCTGCTTGAAGACCTCCAAGGTCCCTTCCACCCATGTTATTCTATTGTTGGGATTTAACTGGCTCTTAAAATGGCACCTTCAAAGACCCAGATGAGAGAGGAGAGATCTCAATTCAATAGTGAACCCCCCTTTTATTTTATATTAAGACTTTTTAAGTGTCATTCTGTCATGGAAGTGTGGTGATTGCTTAGTTCTTCATGCCTATGCCCCTCTGTATCTCTATCTCTGGGTAAAATGTAAAACAAAACAGTAAGAAGCAGAGAGAGGCCAGTACATAATGCCAATATGACATTTGGGGAATGCTGTAGGGCTTGATCTATATAATATGAAGCTTGTCTACTTAGTCTGCTCCTTATTTTCTAAAAGTCTGGGATAATGTGTAAACACATCAGCATATCTCCAAGCATCATGGTAAAGGTGATATCCCGTTATGCTCTGAATGGGCCCTTTAGCCTCTTCACTGAGTGGTGTTTGCCCTTTTATTCCACAAAGAATGTAAACCTGGTTCTTAAATATATTATTGATTACATTCCTGTAAAGTTTCTAAGATGGTGGTAATAGCCTTCTCACTATAATATTAATCTCTCCACCAAGGGAAAGCAAAGCCAAACAAGTGAATTTCCCTCTGCCAACATGCAGTTAGATCAGTTGTAAAAATAAACAAAGCAAATGTCACTAGTGAGAAACATTACACACAATTCTGAATATCAATGGCATGTCCAGCCCTGGGGATCTTAGAAAAACACATTAGCCATGCTGCTGAAGACAGCAAACTGTCTCTTTAAACTCTTTAAAAACCTTCCATGAATCTCATCGTTTTCCAACACATAGGTGCTTTAACATGCTTCAGAATAGCATAATTTCCATACTACAAAGGGGAGGATGTTCAGATAATGCAAAAAAAAAGCATTTGGTTTTGTAAGTATGAAGTGATTTGGGGTTTGGGACTGAATCCTAATGTCAAATATTTGCTTCTGAATAAGATCAGTGTGGGCAGGGAGAAGGGGCCAATTTTGTAATAGCAATGAACAACTAACTTTTCACTTTGATATAGGGATTCTCTCACTGAATAATAGAGTTGGAAAGGACCTAGGAGGTCTTCTAAACCAATCCCCTGCTCAGGCAGGAAACTCTATACCATTTCAGACAAATGGTTGTCCAATCTCTTCTTAAAACCTCCAGTGATAGAGCACCCACAACTCCTGAAGGCAACCTGTACCACTAGTTGACTGTTTTCACTGTCAGGAAATTTCTCCTTCGTTTTAAGTTGGTTCTCGCCTTTATTAGTTTCCATCCATTGCTTCTTGTCCTGCCCTCTAGTGCTTTGAATAATAGTTGACTCCCTTTTCTTTGTGGCATTCCCCTCAAATATTGGAACAATCCCTAGTCCTTCTTTTCATAAACTAGACATACTCAATTCCTGCAACTGTTCTTCATATGTTTCAGCCTCCAGCCCCCTAATCACCATTGTTGCTCTTCTCTGCACTCCTTCCAGAGTCTTAACATCTTTTTTTGTGGAATCTCTAGTGCTCATCTAGGAATTGGTGAAGAGTGATAAAATATATAAAATGTGCCTTTCAGAAATCTGTAAGTACCCACTTTTTGAATAAAACTACCATAAAATTTAATTGATAACTACAGTAGATGTTCCACTGTAAGGACCTGACAGTTAGGTCCAGCCAGAAGAATATTTTGGAAAGGGATTTGAAGCATTTATGTTATATTTACTTGTTTATATGCATTGCAGATTTGAAAAAAGATCAATGTGGGTTAAAAAGTTCCTGGTTTAAAAAAGAAGTGTTTTATGCTTTGGGCATGCATAGGCAACATAAAAAAACAGAGAATATATCTCTACCACTATCTTGCCAACCATGAGCAAGGATTCTCAAGTGGCTGTCTATGAAATTCTTTCTCTGTTCAGTTATGACTGGCACTGAATCTTGTAAGCTTTCAGTGCCAACTGAAGATGTATCTGCTCTCCCAAATCTTTGGTTAAATTTCTGCTGCTGAGCCTTCTGTCTTGCTATTGATTTTCTGCCTATTCTTGCCAGTATTCCAGGGTATTTAGATAATTTATGGCTTATTTTAGATGCAAGAATTCTTGGAAGGCACTTATTGTGCAATTGTTTCACTGCAAATTGTTTTAATTTGTTCTGCCCTTGCACTGGGATTATTTTATGTATGTTGAGTGGTTTAGAAATGTATTAAATAAATAATGTCATAATATCCTTAATAGGGAAGCCACCAGCATGTTCTTTCCAGTGTTTAAGCTGTGACATTGAGAAGGAACAAAAAGCCATATCTGAAGCAGGCTGGAGTAGCCAGGAAAACCATGGGCCTCTCAAATCCAAAGCCCTCCTTGTTTCCTGCTGCATCTCAAGAAGCCATCTGACTAACCTAACTACTCATGTTGCTGGAGTAGATTAATTACAGTACATTCCATTGGTTTCAACTGGAGGGCATTCATCTGGATAGTTATTAGGAACACAACAAGACTGACATGCAAATCTAGCCTTTCTATCCTCACTTCCTGCCACCCAGCCTTCAGGAAACTGATAAAAGGTCAGACTTCACCCAGTTTCAAACTCAAATAGTAGCAAGCAGAAATTCAAGGACACAGTTGTGGAAAAGCTAAATATATTAGAGGTATTGGAAAAGCAGTAGAGCAGAAAGGCAGAAAATGCAAATATATACAGTAAGTCTCCAACCATTCTCTCTCTCTCTCTCTCTCTCTCTCTCTCTCTC
>JANHFL010002857.1:90941-102509 GCA_032468155.1 Oxyrhabdium leporinum | reverse complement strand
ATCTATCTATCTATCTATCTATCTATCTATCTATCTATCTATCTATCTATCTATCTATCTATCTATCTATCCATCCAATAACCCAAGTTTCAACACTAATTTTTCTTTTGCCTCCTCAAATACCCCAGCAAGAGCTGGTTGTTTCTCAGTGAAAGGGGTAATTGATGTTTGTGCATGGTAATTGTAAAGATTCCATTAGTGTCTTGTGGCATGGAGAGCAAATGATAAACAATGCATAACAACATTATCATGCAAATGCTGCTAATAAAATATAATAAAATATAGAATGAAAATAGAAAATCCCAACACTTGCCTGATGGTGTCATCAACCTTTGCTTATGTCATTGAACAGATATATCTGGTTACATGTTCTCTGCTCTCTGTTCATATAGGAAGTAGTTCTCTCATTACTCTTCAAATACTGGTCTACGGTTTTGGTAAAATAGGACACATGATTATTCTAATTAACGCTTAAATATAATTTCAGCTAATCGTTTCCATATTTGCATATACATTGGAGATGATTGAAGAACATTGAAAGCCGCCTTCTGAGGTTTCCATATCATAAGAGTTTGATTATGGGAATCAAAAAAGTTAACCGTGTAGCAGCAGATATGAAATTCTTTGATTCTAAAAAAGGTTTTCTTCCCAATAACAGTCAATGATTGTTTTCTTAACTTCTTTATACTAAGTCAGAAAATAAGCCAGATATCTTTCAGAAATATTGTCTTCTTTTGATCAGGTTAAACCTTCTGGCTCACTTTCCATATAGTTTATTTTTCCTGCCTGAGGACGTATTATAGGAAAGGCTGGGGTAGGAAGAGAAATCAGTACTAGGCCAAAGGAAATCCTGAAAAAATGATATTGTCCTAAGCAGACTTTTGGGGGAGTGTGTGGTGCTAAAGGTGTACCAGACAAATGGTACCGGACTAAAATGTGGGAAGTTGTGATTCAAATTCCACCTTAGCCATGAAAGCCAGCTGAGTAACCTTGAGCCAGTCCCTCTCTCTCAGCCCAACCTACTTGACAGGGTTGTTGTGGGCAAAATAAGGGGCAGGTACATTGGGTATATTTGCCACTTTGAATTATCTGTAAAAATAATAAAGGCAGGATACAAATAGATAAAGAGATAAAATAAATGCACCTCTCTAATGCATATTTTCTTTGCACCTGCTTCTCAGCTTAGTGTCACCTTGCAGAAAATTCACTGGGAGACCCCAAAGAATATACGTGTCTGATGCTCTTCTTTATGCATTGAATTGTCATGTCTTCCTCTCTGTGTGTTATATCTAGGATAAAACACCTATGAAATCTCAAACAGAACTAACATTTACATATTAATTTAATTGCCTTTGGTTGAAGTCAAGCTTCATAGAACATAATTTTATTTAGAAATGACATCTCTTCTCCACTGAAAACTCAAATATGTATCAAATAAAAATACATTAGGAAAATGTATATTTTAGGAACTTTAGGTGATTATTAGGAAGCTTAGGGCTTTTTAAAAATACTATTATTTTTTAGCCAATAGTCATGCAAGGAAAACCAGATGTTTTCTGGTAAATATACTTCTTGATTTCTCAATCAAAATGTGTCTATTATCAAATAATCACTTGTATAACTAGATAAAAAAAGTAAGTAATATCATTATGATATTCTGCTAACTTTGTGGAAACCACAATATTGACATTAGTGGTTTATCTTGGACTAGACTAGAGGCTTCCTAGATAGACTTGAAAGGTCAAGTTGAGAAATCTGAATTTTGTGTCTGCTGTTGAGCATCCCTGAAAAACCCTAGATGATATTAATCACAACAGTTTCTATTCCTGTCTCCACAAGTGTCTAACATGATCTGGGGAGTCAAGTTAGGCAGTCATTCTCTCAACCCAATTCACTTCACAGAGTTGTTGTGAGGATAATAGGAAGAGGAAGGAGTATTATGTATATTTGATGCCTTGAGTTATGTATAAAATAATAGAGTAATAACTCTATTAATAATAACTAAATTTAACTCTATTAAAAATAACTAAATTTAAAAATGTTTTAAAATTATCCTCAAATGGTGCTTTTTTCCATATTGAATTTTAAAATGAAATTTAGATTTTAAAGCTTCCTAGAAACATAAATTGCAAGTGAGGTATCATATACTAGGAAGTGGACAAAATCTGTATTTGAAGAAGAACAGGATAATTAAGAACAGGCACGAATTAAAAGAGGCCAAGTGAGATGGCCACAACCTATTTGTCCTTTTCAGTTAACCATCACTGCTGTAGAGGAAAAGAAAAGGAGGAGCGGTATTGATTTCAATAGTTAAATGGCATATCTTTAGCTGTTTTTGTCCCTTCATATCCAATCACCGAATTCAGAATTCAGAATTCAGAAAAGAACAAATACAGAACAAATCAATCCCAAGTTTGCACTTCAGATACAAATGACCAGGATCAAATTATCATATTTTGGATACATTACGTGAAGATCTAGCTCACTTGAGAAGGCTCTAATCTGTGGAAGGAATGAAAAGAGGATGACCTAGCAGAAATGTGGATTTCAGTTGCAAAGGGTGCACTGATGGAGGATCAGATTGGGGACAAGTCATTTTGGAGAAGGCCTCTTTATGCCTTACTAGCAATAGCAATAGCATTTAAACTTATATACCGCAGCCCTCTCTAAGCAGTTTACAGAGTCAACATATTGCCCCCAATAATCTGGGCCCTCATTTTACCCACCTCGGAAGGATGGAAGGCTGAGTCAATCTGGAATCGAACTGCTGAACTGCAGGCAGCCGGCAGACTGAAGTAGTTAGAAAACCACTGTGCCACCACGGCTACTAAGAATCAATACTATCAGTGACACCAAGAAATACTGTCAAATTGTTGCTGACAATCTCTATTCTCAATAAAATACACATGGATTATTTTTCTTTTAATAAATGACACTCATATTTTATACCTTTGTGTCTCTGTCTGTACAGGTAATTGTCGACTTACAGCAGGTCATTTAGTGACCATTCAAAGTTACAACGGCATTGAAAAAAAGGGACTTATGACAGTTTTTCACATTTATGACCATTGCAATATCCCCATGGTCATGTGATCAAAGGCAGACGCTTGGCAACTGGTTCATATTTATGACGGTTGCACTGTCTCAGGGTCAAATGATCCCCTTTTGCGACCTTCTGACAATGGGGAAACCAGATTCACTTAACAACCATGTTAGTAACTTAACAACTGCAGTGATTCACCTAACAACTGTGGCAAGAAAGGTTTTAAAATGAGTCAGAATTCACTTAACAAATGTTTCACTTAGCAACAGAAATTTTGCTCTCAATTGCGGTCGTATGTTGAGGACTACCTGTATTTGTATGTGTGTGTGTGTGCATGCATGTGTGTGTGAGAGAGAAGTATAAATGCAAAGAAGAGAAAGAAAAATGTTGCTGACTCTACCTAGCAAGGAGATGAGGTTTCATTTTATAATGATTGTATTCATCATTTTTTAATATCAAATTATTCAGCTTTAGGGTTCAGTGCCTTAGGTTCAGGACTAATGGGATAATGAATAATAACAAACGTCCACATTTTTTGCTGGCCAGGTATTGAATCTAGAATATTAATAAGGTAATCTCTACCTCCTCTGCTTCTGTCTCACTGCAGTTATACCCAGAGTAAATTTCAGCTGACAGTTTGAACTGATCCAACTAAACATAATTGGTGAAGGGAATGCAGCTTTGATGTTCATTACTTACCATTTCCTGAGGCAGCAGAGAATTTTTACATAACAATGATCTTCATTTGCTGAGGAAATTATCTAAAGTAAAGAAATAAGTCAACAAATAAGTTTGATGGATTATCAGCAATGCCTGCAGAATTATTAATATTTATTCTTAAAAGAGGCAGAGTGGTGTCTCTTTCATTAAGTCAAGCCACATTAAAAAAAAGCACCTGCCAATGTAAACTTCAGTGGGTTACTGTTTGTAAAACTGGTGGGTGCCTGATGTAATTTAAAACACTTGGTGAATTCTACAATTGTGCTGAATCTCAAACAGACTGAATAAAATGGACCCATTTATACATTTTACTCTAATTTTTAACATTGGTACCTCGTATCATTTGTCAAATGTGATTATTTAGGATTGTGAAGGAAAACAATTCTTTATGTTTTGATAAGATTCTATGGCAACTTACTAAGGTTTGACTTGGGGTATCGGCCGCTGCTAGATTTGTATGGTGTATGTTTCTGAAGCTTAGATGCTCTCAGGTCCTGGATGGATGAATAGGGATAAGAATAGATTCTATAGCTTTATACTTAGTCCTGTATGAATTGTGACTTCTCTGAGCTGCCTCCTATTATATAGATTGGGATATGAGAATGGGAATTGCTAACCCTTGATCTTTCTTCAGTATGCCTGAACCATAACTCATAAGAAGCTACCTCCACAGGACATTCTTGAGGACAAATTCAGAATAGAGAAAAATAAAAATCCAATTACAGAAGAGTCTGAGGAAAAAACAAGTGCCTAATCACCCCATGCAGTACTTAATCAGCAGCAGTTTTTGGCCAGTGAGTAAGAGATTAACTCTATAAGTACATTTTAGCCAGTGACTCCAGAACAGAGTAACTAAATAAGCAGGCTGAGTAGAAAGAGCTTAGGTAAAGATGGGCACCTTTCCCAGTTTGAAGACTGTAAGTAATGTCTCCCAGAAGGTGGCAATATCACAAGACAATATTTTAGCCCTTAAAAAATAAATAAACAGAGCTTTTCCGATACTGAAAAATAATGTAGCTATAGTTACTTAATCTGAAAGCGGATCCTCGTGTAATATGATGAGGTCTGTGTGAATAAGCCCTAATTTTATGTGAATTGGGAATTGGAAGAGGGTATTATTTGAAATGTTGGGATGTCATTGAGATTCAGAGAAAAACCAGTTTCTTGGAGTTGCTTTGAGATTCTAGATCCAAAATGAAAAAGAAAGAAAGAAAAGATTTGTCCATAAGAAATTATGGGGAATCATCAAAATGTCTTTAAAAGTCTTCCTTTCCACCCTTCCTCCTTCTGTTCTTTCCTTCCCTGGGATAAATAGATATTAAAATATATCAATCTTGTCTAATTTTGCTGGTTTTTAAAAATATCCCCTTGCAACTTTTTTAAAAGGTGAGATAGAAGGAATGGGAAAGAATTGAGGAAAGAACAGCAGCTGCCAGATTGTTCAGCAGAAACCTTGGTTTTACTGAACCAAGGCAGAATGTGTCCTTTTGAAATCTTTCCCAGCAATTGTTTAAAACCTAACCTTTTACTTTCCCCACTTCGTTCTTCAGGAGTATCAGTCTTGGTATGACACTGAAGAATGACTGTTGAGATGTTCTTGTAGGATCTGGCATTTTCAGGGTTGCAATTTGTGTTGGTATCATTGAAGGACCCCTCTGATAGGAAACCATATCACAGTTGTGACATCCTGGCACTACTCTAGTTTCTTCAGCAGAGGAAGCAGAAGCAGACTGAGACAATGAGAGACAATGGCCCTGAGAGATAAGCAGGTCACAGAGAAATAGGCTAATGGTGAACAAGTGACTTTTCCACATACTCTTCTTAAAAAAACAAAAACAAATGTTGAAGCTAGAGCCTGCGTTAGCCTGGCATTTAGCCACCGACAGTCGAGAGACATGAAGTGTCACAGTCATGCAGATTGTATTTGCCTGGTTTGACTCATGTGTCTGTCCAGGACCATCAGTCTGAAGTTCATGTTCAGAAGGCTGAGAGGTGAAGTGCACTACCAGGCACATTGGAAGAACCTATTCAGATGTGTAACATTTCCCTGGAAGTAGAAAGTAAGGAAGTTAAGCCTTGGAGCTAGAGAAAATGAAAGAGACACAAAACAGTACTAGTCTTATTATCCAAAGAGCTGTGGTAAATATCAACTTCAATAAAATGATAAAACCAGCTATCATTTGATTGTTATCATGGCTACTCATGTCAGTGTCAGGCAGTGCATCACATAATTCATTCTTTCCCCCTCCCCCTTACTATTTTCCATGTGTAGAAATGAAGATGAAACCCTGAATTTTGCCTTGGAAGCAGCACAGAAAAAAAAGCCTTCAAATCTGCAAAGTGCTTCAAAAGGTTAAGCAGTGCTTTGTAGCTGCATGGCTTATTGCTCTGCTTTGAATTTTATCCCCCTTCAATCATGAATCTGCTTTGATGGAATGATGTGATCAATGCTTCATCAAATCAAGCACCTTCCACAGCTGTAGGCAGCCTGACTTCTTATCTCCTCTATATGGAAGGTGCGAGAGGCTCAGTTTCCTAAGTTTTTCTCTCCCCCCTCCCCCGTTGCTAAACTTAATATTAAGGCTTGCTTGAGACCATTTTGATCTGATGCTAAAAACAAAATATCACCTCCCTTCCACAATTCTAAATAGGGAATTCAAACAAATTGGTCATTGATTCTAACAATTCAAAATGTCCTCCACATCTAAAAATAAAGAGTCATGGCAGCGCAGTGGTTAGAATGCCGTATTACAGGCTAATTCTGCCAACTGCCAGGAATTTGATCCCGATCTGCTCAAAGTTGACTCAGTTTTCATTCTTCTGAGGTGGGTAAAATGAATTGTTGGGGGCAATATGCTGATGTTGTAAACTGCTTAGAGAGGGCTTTAAATCACTATGAAGCGGTATACAAGTCTAAATGCAATTGCTATTGCTATAAAAATAATTGCTTAAAAGCTGTTAGGATTACTAAATTTGGGCTGAAAAATTCTGAATGACCACTAGATGTCAACAAAGAAGTTGGCAACTCTTTACTGCCAACTTTGTGTCATCCAACATTTTGCAACTCAGATATGTAAGACTCCTAACTGGTTTTTATTGCAAGATCTTGCTGATCCAACACACAGAGGATTTCTCTTCAATTTATCAGTTTAGCATTACACCCTTATTGGCTTCCTGTCAGTTCTTATCTCTTTGGCATATCCTTGAAAGCACATGCTATCCAAAAATATCTCTTTCTCTCCCCCCCCCCCCCCCATTTTCAACCAAGGAAATGGCAATTTTGTTGAAAAGCAAATGGGAAAATGAAACAAGAAATTCACACCAGGAAGAACATTTATTTCCTTGACTCCTTTACAGGTTGATAAAAAGAAAAGTGAATATTTGCAAGAAATAATTGGCTTCGTGCATCACACTACTGAATATATCCCTGAGATTATTTAGTCACAGTCATGATGAAATGTGATTTTTAAAATACAGGAAATACACTGAGATTATGAAAAGCTATCGTGATGTTAGTTTGCATGCTTATGAACATTTCATGCTTTAAATATATGGCTGCAATATTCATATTTTTGTATTTAGGAAGATCTATGAAACGAGACACACTATTATTACATCATACTCATGGAAAAAATAACCTCAATAACAACAAAAGCCAGAATTTCCATTCTTGTAGTTTCAATAATAAATTCTCATTGAAGTCTGATTGGACAGGATTGTATATAATTATCTTACCTGTAAAAATGATGTAAAAGCAATAACTGCAGCAGGTGAAAATTATTGTTTTATGTTATGAATATTAAAAAAAGCCCCACCAATTTATTATCCAAAGACGGTAATTACCAGGTTTATAGAACAGCATCGATTATTATTTCATTAAACAAATAAAACAAATAAAAAGTGTTTACAACTGCAACACAGGTTTACTTGGATTCTCAGGGAACTGGTGGGTGGTATAATAATTCTTTGAACTAAATTGAAGCTTCTGTTTCAAGTTTTTTAAAACCTGATAGGTGAATTACAGCTTCAATTATTTAGTGCCTCCAGAATCATGTCATACGCATTACTCGCTGCAGTTTATTTTTGACAAAATATCATCTCATCCATGAAATATTGTATTCATTTTATAAACTAGATCATTTAACATGAATTGAAACTGGAATAACAGGTTTTCTAAAAAAACAAAAACAATAAAAAAATGGTAGCAATGGCAAGAAATGATATCACAATTGAAGGTGAATATACATGTCCTAGGATCATGTTTCAGGATCCAGTCTGGATCGGTCACCGGAACCAGAGGTTTCAGTCTTCTGGAAGATTAAACGTCTGGTCCCAGTGACTGACCCAGATTGGATCCTGAAAAATGGAATGCATTGATTGAAGATTCTATGTTTTCCTTACATAGGGAATTTTGGGGCCTGAGATTTAAAGCTGAGACATGTTTAGGGGTGTCTTTTTTTTAGTAAGGGTTGGGGGGAACAATGAATGAAGTAAAGAAGAAATGTGGGATGATTCAGGCTATGTCATCATTGGGCTCTAACCCCACAGAAATGGTTAACTGTTAATGTAATAATATGGGGAGTTTTTATAGATAAATGTTTGAGGAAACACTATGTGGGCTGCTTTAAGTTGCATAAAATAAAGGTGAGATAGAAATCTAATAAATAAGCATTTGCCTAAAAGTCTAAGAATGATTTGTATTTCTCTAGGTCAGGGGTGTCAAACTCAAGGCCCGTGGGCCAAATCCGGCCCAGTGGGTGCTTAGATTTGGCCCATGAGGCTGCCCTGGAAACAACAAAGGACCAGCCCCCGGTGCCTCTGTCAGCAAAAATGGAGCTCGGGAGGGCCACATGCAGCTCCCTGGGCTTCATTTACTCTGGCTAGCAAAACAAATAAAAAACAAAACAAAAGAAGAAATGTTTCCCCTGTTGCATTTGAGCATGCAAGAAAGGAGAAAGTGAAAGGGGAAAGACAAAGAAAAAGAAGGGAAGATGAGAAGAGATCAAGGAAGGAAAAATAAGGAAAGGGGGAAGGAAGAAGAAAGGAGAAGGAAGAGAGAAGGAAAAAGAAGAAAAGGAAGGAAGGAAGGTAGGAAGGAAGATCATAATGAGAATGTGGGAGAGTCTGAAGGAAGTCCTGCCTTAGCACTTGGCTACCACAGGTGCTCCCCAATATGAGTGACATCGAGCTGGCCATGTCCTCCTTGGCCATATCCACCCTGGCTAACCCCTCTCCCCCGAAGTCAAACACAACCCTGATGTGGCCCTCAATGAAATCGAGTTTGACACCCTTGCTCTAGGTGCTGCATAGGATTACTTTTGCTGCAGCATACACAGCATAAGAGCCTACATTTCATTGGAATTTCTTGCATACTTCTAGGTGGTGCTTTGCATGTTTTAATTTAGGAGACATGTCATCTCAGAAATTAGGTTGACATATAACTGAAAACTTTTAGCATTTAGCAATCACAACTGGGACCAGAAATCCAATTTTCAAGTGAAGTGGTGGCTGAGTGAAATCGTGGCTGTGCTTATGATCTGACTTCAGCTCTCCCTTGCTTTACAGATCTGCAAAGGTTGTAACCTCAACGATTGATCACAAAGTTAGTTTTTCATCACTGCTGTAACTGGGAATGGTTGCTAATAAGGCAGTCACTAAATGAGAATCTGCACTAGAAAGATTCTATAAATTGTCAGGGTAGAGAGCCTCTGAAGCTCTGAGAAGGTTGCAGTAATCCTTTCTTTTACTCATTGAACCAGACCTTCTGCAACTAGGTGGATTATTTCCCAGGTAAAGTAATTAATCTCAAAATACACTTTCAGTAAACAACTGAGAAAAATAGGAATGGAAAGCTAAGGGGAGGACTTTAATGTGAAATAATGTAAGATTACAGTCAGGAAACCGTTGTATTATTTTCGGGGAAGCAATATTATGATTCTCTATTTCAACTTTAAAAATACAATTAGCTTAAAAATATGTGATTTGCCGCCGTAAAATAGATTCCCACTGAATGTTAAAATATTTGAAAGCTCAAATGACCTGGAAGGAATTAGAGTCTGTATTGCTCCAATTTCTTGGACACTTGGAGTAAGCAGCTGGCACTGATAAATTGCAGGTACCAGGGTTGAACAGAATTTTATTCTTTGCACAATGCTGTAGTAATGACAAGTGGTCTAGAACAGATCTGAACAATTGAGGGATCACTAAGGTGATTGTTGCTGATGAGATACTGAAGTTAGCCAAAATTGGAAACAGTCTTCATTAAATAGTAAAGTTGTGTAGATAAGTCATGTTCTACTTCAGAGGCAACATTTGTAGGTGACATTATCTGGTTCAAATTTGTGATCTGAGATTTAAAGATGACAAGATTCAGGGAATCATTTCAAATGGATTTGCAACTCAGTTAAAAGTAATGACCATCGGCTATAATAGAGAAACACCAACTTTTCTGAAGGTTCCCCCCCCTTTTGGGCACAAGGAAATGAAAATAACAGTGATGGGAGACCATTTAGAGAATATTGACACTGTAAAGTTACAGCTAAATTCATGGTAATAATGTTTTGAAATATTTCCCTGTACTTCTTTTAAGTCAAAGATAGCAGGGATGAAGAAAGGCCATTTCAACAGCCTCTATTGTACAACAGAGATTCCACAGAAAAATATCCAAAGTTTCCTGCTCTAACTTTCAGAAATTGTTTTCAAATCAAACTCTTGGAAAGATGGCAGAATGACTATCCTCTTGAGAGTTTTCTATTCTGGGTCATTAGGAGAGAGAGAGAGAGGAGGGAGGTATGTGTGTATGAAAGAGAGAGAAAAGGAGGGAGACAAGAAGGGAGGAAGGAAGAAGTTTATTCCGGTGTTTCTCAAACTTGGCAAATTGAAGATGTATGGACTTCAACTTGACTTCAAGGGCATTGTGGGAGCTGAAGTCCACACATCTTCAAGTTGCCAGGTTGAAGTCCACACATATGCAAGTTGTATTCACCGACACATGCATTTGCCTTTGTAGGACATGGGATCACACAGGGGTAGAATGAGGTAAATAGCAAAACGATACACACCTTTAGTATGTGAATTGTGACATCATTACCCCGCCTCCTCCCAAAGTATGGAAATTATGGTATGACACTGTTTTTGTCATTTTGATGAAAACAAGATGTTTCTGTGGATGAATGTGTGTATGTACGGTAAGTGAAAAGTGCTATATAAGGAAATACCCTCTGCTTATATGTGATATCTAAGCTAGTAACAAGTACAATGTCTTAGATTCTTTCACACAATGAAGAAAACCCACTCATTTACTTTCAGAGATAGACAGAAAAGGAATAGTAAAGAAACTTCTGTATATTTTTGGGAAGAGTGGGGTGAATGCCATTGGAATGAAATGGAATGAAAAAGGGTTGGGTAGGGCTGAAACTGCAGAAGAGCTGAATTAAAAGGGATTATTCTGCAGAAGGCAAAGAAAGTTAGACAGAGTTTCACCATTTTTTCTGTATCGTTTCTATGAACCTTTCCAAACAGCAGACTGGCAGATGAATAACACCCACACTACATAGTGGCCTTCTCCCAAGCAAGACTTGCAGAGGAGATTAAACTCACTGGCTAGCTACCCATATCCATATGAAAGAACCACAGTGAGCATCCTTTCCACCATTTTATCCATTTTGGAAGAGAAGCAGCAACCATGTTTCTAAAAATTCAGAAAGTCCATCAAGTCTCCAAACTGCCTTGAAGGTTTGATTTGAAGCCTTGGATAATTTTAAATAATGTAAGGTTACATCTCACAGTAATTTGATCAAGACCTG
>JANHFL010002857.1:58107-69972 GCA_032468155.1 Oxyrhabdium leporinum | reverse complement strand
CTATCTATCTATCTATCTATCTATCTATCTATCTATCTATCTATCTATCTATCTATCTATCTATCTATCTATTTAAAAAAGCCTAAATCCTGCAGATCAGTGTCCAGTAAGTCTGTCATTCCAGGATAAGATCCCCTACCAAATTTCTGGGAGAGATGTTTTAACCACATGCTTTAATTTCTAAATGTGGCACAGACGACATTTGGAACTGTGCCTCAATGTTAAACTGAAGCACAGTTCCATGCATGTGATTTTAAATTTTACGTAATTTTTAATTTGAAATTATCCCTAAGAATTTTTTCTTTCTGAGCAAAGGAAAGGGTTTGTTTCATGGTGATCATATATGAAAGCAAGATGGAAGGAAGTTTATATTTTCACCTGTTCATTAAGGCAGGCAATTTATCAAGCAGCTTCTTTTTGGTGAATGAGTGTTTTAGTAATAAACATATGGAGAGGCATTATAACCTTTTCAAGTGGGGTTAGCCAGTCATTAATTCAGTTGACAGTGCATTATCATAATCTTTTGCCCATCGATTGTAAAGCCTATGTCTAGTCTCATTTACATATGCAAATACAGACACCATTGTTTCATTAATTGTGATGTGGTTTAATCTAGAGGCGATTAACATGTTTCCTTTAAAAGGTCCAGATGACATATGTTTATAATTACCTATTAGAATGCTCGCCTAATATTAAAAATGATGAATTATGATGAATAAAACTTATTCATTTGAATGTGACAGATATAAATGTGGCAGACATTCATCCATAATTCATATTTTCACACATTTTAGACAGTCTGTGGTATTGCAATTGCTGGACACCTAGATGAAATTTACATGAAGGTGTATTTCTTTCATCTTAAGGCTCAGATCTTAAACAAATAAATTTCCTCCCCAATTCTCCTTTGCAATCCTTGTGGGAAAATGCCCCCCAAAACCATGTAGTGTGTTAGTAATGAATATTTGATATCATTTTGCATCCAATTATTTTCTAGTTACATTCCTCATTGAATGACTATATGACTCCAATAGCAGCCAGACTTAAAAAGCATTTGACAGATGACATGCAATTGGATTAGGCACGTTGTACTAACATTAATTTATTTCATCAATCAGGAAATGTACCCTTGGGTATTTGGAAAAGAGCCAGCTGATTTACAAATTCCATTGTCAAGTGTCAAATAGAAATGCAAACATTGATACTTTACTCTAAATTTCTTTTCAGTTTTGCGTTCTTACAAATCTTGAAGTTGCTATGTTATCCTGAAACTGGATTTGCACATCAGTCTGAACCCAGTCATGGTGGTCGGTGCCTCATGTCTCATGACTTAAGAGTAATGTATGGATTGAACAGCTTTAGTTTGTATAATATGCTATGGTTAAGCAAACAATGTTCATTGCATATGTCTGTGGATGTATTTGTAAAGTTTCTCTTCATGGTTCTACATAGTCCAGTTCTATTCAGGACACTGTAAACTGGAAGGGATTAACTCAACATTCAGAAGCTTCCAGATTCCACTGAGCATGCTCAATCCCTGTGAGGCTTGTTTTGGTTCCCTTCTTGGGAAACTCAAAAATGTTCATAGGTATAATGGTATGGTTGTTATTTCTTGAATTTGGATATGATGCCTCAGTCCTTGTCAAACAAATGTAGAAATAATGTCATGAATACTTTCTTTAAAGCAAATAAAGAAAAAAATGATACAAAAAAAATACGAATGGTTTTGTATACATTGGAACCACCACAGTGCGATGCATGTAATGGATTGTGAAAATGATCCTGGAAGACAGAAGGGAGAGCTGCAGACCAGACAACCAGCATCTAAAAGATGGAAGGCATGGGAACCATTTCAGAAGAGACCCACCCTAGCTTTCCAGAAAGCAAAAGGAAAGGAAAGGAAGGGAGAAATACTTTTGTTAATACAATGTTACAGTAAAGTAGAGCTAGTACTTTTGAGTGTGCTCCTTGTCTGGATTACCTTGAAGAGCTAACAGTATATCATTCAATGATAACGTGGTGGCAGTACAAGGAAATGTGCATATTTTTTTTCTGACCCAAGCCAAGGATCCACATTTTACAAGGATGGGCTTTGATAGCATGATTATAGCTGCCAATTTGAGCCACTCCCTCCCAAGGACATCTCTTGCTTGAGAACACTCTTTACCTCTGAGTACCACACTCTGAAGAACAGGTGGAGCTAGGATAAAAATTAAAATTATCTGCATCACTTTACATTTAATTCAAAGGTAGCATTATTTACATAGACTCAAAATGATGAGTTACAAGGTTGACTCAGCCTTCCACCCTTCTGAGGTGGGTAAAATGAGGACCAAAATTGTTGGGGGCAATATGCTGACTCTGTAAACCGCTTAGAGAGAGTTGTAAAGCACTGTAAAGCGGTATATAAGTCTGAGTGCTATTGCTACTTCTCCTCCAACAAAAATGATACTTTTGTGACTTTTCTAAAGGAATCCTGGGAGTTGCCCTTAATGCCTTCAAGGGCCATGAGCCCAATTATATCATCAGGGTGTGACATAAAGTAGGAGGGAGGATGTACTGCAAAGCAAGATTTGAACATGAAGAAAAATCTACTGCTGTATTTTGAGAAAATGAGAGTTCTGCTCTGCTATGTTCAGATTCTCTCAACCTTGCTATCTTTTTTTTTTTTTAAAGAAACAGAAATCGTAAGACTCATTCCTAGCTTAAGTTGTCAGCCTGGATGGGAAGTGATAGGACTCATATCCAATGTATTTGGAGCAGACCAGGTTAGGAACAGTGGAGTTCTAGAACTCTGATCAGACTTGAGACAATATTATTTTGTGAAAACCTCTGTATTCAGGTGCTTTTCATTTTTGGTTGATGCTGATACTTTTTATTAAACTTTATTTTTGTAATACTATGGGTAAAAAATGGACTTCCGGAGGAATTTTATCACCAGATTGAAATACTTCATCACTTTATGATTTCCGCTGGCTTGTCCTTGGAGTTCTAGATTGGTGACTGAAACCTTTCAAAGAAGTACTGAAAGGCAGAAACCAATGTGGTGCTGTGATTAAGGTGCTGAACTAGAAAAAAGGAAACTCAGAGTTCTAGTTCAGCCTTGGGCTCAGAATCTAGTTGGGTGACTTTGAGCTGGTCAGTCTCTCTGAGCAAAACTACTTCACAAGGCTGTTATTGTTTTGGGTGAAAGTAGGGGGCAGGAACCTTATGTATATCTATTAAAAGTGTAGAAAATAAAGATACATTATAAAATTTATTAATAAATAAATTTTGGTGTGGGTAGGTTTGACACGCATGGATATAAATACCATACCATGATTTCTTTAGTTTGCATAGGGTATATAGATCATGATTTGCTTTAATTAGTTTTTGAATTGTGATAGCACAACAGCTCATTTCCCCCTAATTTTAATTACTAGCACCTTAATTTATTCATTTGTTATGGACAAATAAGCCAGGACACACACTGCAAATGTTGACATGTTAATTAGGAATTATTACCATAATGCTAAGTCAAGTAAAAGAAGGTAAATTCCAATATATATGTGTGTGTGTGTGTGTAAATCAATTTGAAATCAAATACATTTTCCCCTATATAAAAAAAACACAATTTAGCTAAGAACCTTTCAAGATGGGAATAATCACCACTGCTTCAAAATGACATGCATTTTAATGTGGTGGAAGAAATATTATTTTACTTCAATGCTATTCCCCAGAAAGATTCCATTTTTGTTCTTTCTTTTTAAAAAAATAAAAAATAAAGCAAGATAAATTGAAATTCATATATGCGGCTGAGGTTTTATTTTCTTTTTATTGTTACACAGGAGCATTTTAAGTGATTGGTTTAACTGGATTACCCACTAACACCAAACACATCCCTCTGAGATTTATCTTTTTTACTAAGTAATTGAACAGGACTTTGTTAATTAGTGCTTTGGCTTGATTTTCTGCAGCGTGAATGTTTTGTCATTAGCTGGCTACCATCTAGCACAATCTGGAAATTAAACCAGCCTGGTGATGTGGTGTATGTATATTTTATATTGGGTTGAAATTAATGATTGCTACTATTTTCTTTTCCTCTTGCTCAAAAGGTCTGCTTCATTTCTATGCATACTATCCATATGTACCAAACTAGACAATGCCACTGTTTATGTGCCTAGCACATTCATTCATTAGAATTAGAGTTAGAATATTGTTTATTAGCCGTATAGCTAATAAAACTTGGCTAATAAAATGGACACACAAGGAATTTGTCTCCGGTGCATAAGCTCTCAGTATACATACAAGCAAAAAAGTGATAAATCATAAATCATAAGATGCAATCATAAATCATAAGATACAACCAACAAAGTGATAGTCATAATATACAAATAGGAGTAGGTGATAGGAAAGATGAGAAGGATAATAATAATACTGTTCTACTACATGGCTAGATATCCTTAGGCATAAGAGAGTGCTGTGGGAATTATGTGCTTAGCAGAGTGATGGCATGGGGAAAACACTCTTTGGGTCTAGTTGTTTGGCATGCAATGTCCTATAGTAGCATCCTGAGGGGAGAAGTTAAAATAGTTTATATCCAGGAGAGGTCTGTAAATATTTTCTCAGTCCTCTTTCTAGTTTGTGCAGTATATAGGTCCTCAATGGAAGTCAGACTGGTTTCAATTGTTTTTTTTTTGCAGTCTTATCAGTTGAACTTGAAGTTATTTATGTTATATCCCGCTTTTCATTTGGAGCTCAAGGCAACATACCTAGTGCTCTTATTTCTCCCCACAGCAACAATCGTATGACATCATCTGGGTTGAGACAGACAGTGACTTCCATGGCTGTGGATGATTATATACCTGGGTTGCCTCAGACTTCTTGACCCCTTAACCACCATGCACCTCATGACTTTCCTTCTTCAAATTATAGAAAATGTCACCACTATTTTTTGCTGAACATGCTGCTGAATTTTAGCCACATAGTTTGGAAGGGTTTGTTAGGAGGAGGGATGCATTGCTTACCAAGCCTGAAACTTATCTCTCTTGATCAAGTGATGGTTGCAGTAACTCTTCAGCATAAAAAAGAGAAAAAAAGGTCATTCTTATTGTAGTGACAAGTTCATGCCTTAGTGGATATAATTTAATAGGCAAAACAGAGAGGAGAGAGAAGGTGGTTTGTTTTTACTTTGTTTTATATCTCACTGGCTTGTTCCTCATCATAATCTGTGGTGCTAATTAATATACTCAAAGTTTCAGAAGTATGAAACTGTGAGGGAAAGTTAACTGGGTAGAGGGGTATGAACAGAGATTATCAACATCTTCAGCAGATAATTTTATAATATATTTAATAGGGTGATGTGAAAAACAGCAGCTCCGTATCAGCAGGTTCAATGCTGTAAGACTTTCTATGTCATCTAAGCATATGACTGTATGGATTGACTGATCTTGACCAGCCACTTTAATTATGCTTTTCACCTTAATGAATGAGGCTTCCAGACTTGCATTGCATGTAGACAGAGGACTGATGTATTGGTTGGTTCAAAGCAGAAAGGCTGTTCCATTCTGGCGTTTGGAAGTGTGGATTTTGACTTGTCAGAATGCTCTAAAGGTGAAGCCTTATCAGTATGAACATCCACACAATTTTATTATTTCGGATTGAAATTGTAACTTTTTCATGATCAGTATACATTTCAGATGTGCACTGGATTCTCACATCCTGATCACACTTTTGATTTCATTAAATTGAGATTGTGATTCCATGAGGGAAAGCAAGATCCTCTCTAAAGTGGCCCAAACTGAACTAGGAGCTTTAAATTACTGAGCATTTTGTTGGTCCAGAGAAGTGATGCAGTGCTTTGAGATAATTAACAAAAAATCTTAAAAAAAAATATTTTTTTGGTGTTTAAGAAATAACAGAAAGGAAAAGGAACTGAGAGATAGAAATAAAGGTAAAGAAATAAAGAAATAAAGATAGGGATGATAAGGATACTTTTATCAAAGATGTCATCTACATGATTAGGTAGTTTCTCAGTAACATGGTTAAATTGAAGAATTAGCATTTTGTGATGGTGGAGTGTTATTTGATTGTTAATGTATTATTAAAAATTGTTGTTTTCAATTTATTTCTCTTTCTGCCTTCTCTTTTTTAATCAGTCCTTATTGTGACATTTTAGTATTTCTCCTAAATTCTATACTTTTTCATTTTAATATATTATTTCACTCTTTTCTATAGAGGTTAATTTTATTATATATACAGTATTCTTGCTGTTTGTAGTATGCCTGAACCTATTATAACTTAGACATGTTGTCTTTTTCACTTCTCTCTACCTTATCCTCCTTCTAACCCTGTTTGGCCTAATTTTTTAAATAGCTTAGATTTCATTTTGAATCAAACTCTCAATTTTATAGTTCTTCTAAAACCGAAAATATCCTTCTCTTCTTCCTTCTCACTATTTAATTCTGTCCTGCTTCATGTTTTTACTGAGCCAGAATAGTTCGTGTTGTAAACTGTGAACTAACTAATATATGACTGAGCAAGATACAATTCCTACTGCCATCTTGATTCAGAAAAATAAAAATAAAGGACAAAAATGTATAAGATTTAAATCAATACTTAAAGAGGTATTCTTCTCTGCATATTTTTTTTTAAGAAATCTGGCAGGACTATCCCTTTGAGAAGACCTTATGTTGTCTGAAAATGTCATATTTTTGTTAAAAAGAAAAGGTTGCAGCTAGATATGTTTCCCCTTGACTGTCAACGAGAGCCATAAAGTTTCGGGCTTCTGCATGTCACTTTATCTTCAGTTCCACAAGTGAACAACCTCCAATTTGCTCTAAATTAAACTAGTTTCTTTTCAAAATCACCACTTTGGTGACAGGACTTCTAATAAAAAATGTTTTTTATATTGACAATATTTCATTTTTTTTAAATGTGCCTTCATAAGGAAAGGAAAGAAGATGAGCAGAAAGATCGAGAAATGGCTGCTGATATGTCACACAGTTTCAGAATTTCAACTAGTAAAATCAAGTTTGCTTTACTTGGTTCTTTAAATCCAAAAATATTATTTTTCAGTGGTGCCTTAGCGCAGATAACTTCATAGCAAGAAATTCAAAAGCATGTGGTTTTTTTTGTTTATCTTCACCAAAAAGGTTGCCTAAAACTCCAGATCCAGGAAAAGCCTCTAAGAGGGGATAGACCAATGCCTCTCCTATTCCTGGGTCTGGATTCATTCCTACCATATTACAACAATTAACGGACATGTGTAACCATAACCTTTTCCTGGGGCCTGATCTCCTGATCTCCTTTTATTTTAACACAGTTGATAAGCCTTACTGTGAAGATCAAGTCATTTCTAAGCTCTGAGATCTGCAGCAATTGCATATCTCGTTCCACAGAACCAAGACCTAGTTCTTGGTGCAGTGATAAATCTGTGTCTGGCTTGTGACACTTCAGACTGCAGGTGGGACTCGCATGACTGAACGTTCCTGTATAAGAAAAAAAAAATCACTGTCATTCTAATTCATTTTTCTAAGTATTCTTCTTTCTGGGAGAGTCTAAGATTGCAGCTGCAATTGCAAATTGGTCCATCCCAAATTCTCCTCTTTAGAGAAATAATAACATCCAGAACATAATTATGTATAAGAAGAGGAAAGGCTATGCAAATATGATCAAACTTGATTTTTCAGTGGCAAAGCTCATCAGAGGCAAAAGATAGATTGCACCCATTACTGTCTCTTGATGGCTTAATGCCTCTCATGTGAAGCCAACACTTCTTCCTATGGGCAAAACATAAGTTAGTGCATTCAGTGGTACATTTTCAGTCCCTCCAAGGATAAAATGAGGTACACGTATCCATATACTACTTGCCATCAGCAATGGTTTTCTCATTAGTGATAAAGAACTGTATCTACCTCAGATATTTTATTTGATATCTGTGCTGATTTCTTTTTTCTTTTGGCAATATAATGTAGCTCAGCTGTGTTGGCCTTCACAAACACTCTGAAGAATAGATAAATGAATGATTATAGTTAGAGCTATGAGATACACTGATTACAGGAATTTAAGGATGACATTAATCACTTACAGAACATTTAGTCAATTGAAATGTGTCTATATGGGTGTGCTATTACCTTGGTTTCTTGGGTTTTTTTGGGTTTTTTGAGAAAAAGAATTTTAAAAGAAAAGGTTGGTTTTAATTGCTTTTTAAAAAAAATTACAGCTGTTAATTTCAAAATCTTGAAAAGTGTTGGTTTTAGAAATAACAAGAAAAATATATTTCTTGTCAGGTTTTCATCAAAATGTCAAAGTGCAGATTCTGACTGCACTTTAGAAAGATCTGAAATGTTTACTATTCCTTTGTAAAGGAAAATAATAACCAATTGCCAGTGTTTTCTCTTGATCTACTTAGGGAGCTTGCTTTCCTTTTCACTTCTTTTTGGCTCATGTAGATATTTTTTTTTGCCATCTCTGAGCAACTACATAGATATACATACAAGGGATGCACCTAATTTGTAGGACCACATCTACAAAAGAAACTAGAAATATATTATAAAGTATCCTATGTAACCATTAGCAGTGTACAAACAATTCTAGAATTCATATCTCTACTATTTTCAAAGGAACAAAAGAGACATCATTACTATTACTCTGCCAAGTTTTTACTGAATTGTGTATGAAGTTCACTACACAGTTCATAGACGTTTCCAGAACTTTCCTCTTTTTTTTCTTTTTGCTGAAGGAGAATTATAACTCGTAAATTCATGTAGGTATTATCTTGCAATTGTGCTTCTTTTAGCTTTCTAGTAACTTGTAACCAAACAAAGTCCCAAAGGTGCTTTTTCAAGAGGCAACTGGACTTTCTGATTTTTCTTTGAAGACGTTTCGCTTCTCATCCAAAGAATGAAAGAACAAATGAAAAACCAGAAAGTCCAGTTGCCTCTTGAAAAACCACTTTCGGGGCAACCATGACCTGGATGACTGAGAATCTCCATAGGCATTAACCAAAGAGGGGTTTGGGGTGATAGCTAAAATGCTGGATTAGAAACTGGGAAATTCTGAGTTGTAATTCTGTGTTAGGCATAAAGCCAGTTGAGTGACATTGGACCAGTAGTTCACTTTTAGTCATAAAAAGAAGGCAAAGAACATCCAAAAAAGTTACCGTGAAAAGTATAGGGGCTTGTCCAAGCAGTTGCCAAGCAGATGACATCTTTGATAAAAGTATCCTGGATAACTGAAAAAAATGTTTCAAGGCTGCTTGTGAAAGAAACATAATCAACAGTAATGTAATAATTTATTTTCAGTTTGAAACAATTTTTAATGTAATAAGTGCTACCCAGTTCCCTTCATTAACATACACTAGGTCAGTCAGGGCTGGAAAAATAAAGTTGTCTGATTTATTAGATTTCATTTACACATACCTTGATTATTCTTTATTCAGCCAGTGAATTTGTATTCCTGTTGACACTACTAAGCAGATAAGGAGGGAGGAGGGATGCAGGGAGAATGTGTGAGAGACAAAACACTAGATTTAGACAGCTCTCCCGGATATACTGGTCAGGAAACATGACTAGATGAGCTAAATTTACTTTATTGTAATATTAACAGAATGTTGCAAGTCTGCAGGTACAAACATCCTGTGGTCACTTTTAACCATTTGATCTGTTAGAGTGGGTCCTTCTTAAGTTTTTTTATGTGCCTGTTAAGCCCTTGATGGCTTTCCCACCTCTCGTCTGATTGTTTCAGACGAGCAGCATCTCTTTCCTTCATACTCCAAGGTCATCATCCACACATTCCACCACATCTATATCTATCCAAAATAACAGACAAGCCAGAAATTCTATTAACCAACTTTAGAACAGAAGTGGACCACTCAATTCATGAACTTTATCAGCATTCTCCATGGAGAATAACCAATAAAGGCATCATGATTTCCCATCATTTGTTTGCTTGAAAATAAAAAAGAGTAATGGATATGAACCTCGAATAACAGCTTCTCTAAAATGCTCTCTACATGTACCTTATCTACAGATTCTTATCCAGAACTCCTGTTCAGAATAACATGGACTTTTAATAAGACTATGCCTTCAGGTCATCCAGCTGAATTTGGAAATTTCTTTGGAGATGAAGTCAGATGTTTATGCTCAGATTTTGATAGCAATCTTGTGGGACCAGGTAAGTGCAGCAAACTTTGGCATTGTGACCTTAGATTTTTTTTGTGGAATCTGAGGGAGTTGATAGGGTGCCCTATAGTCTGAGCATTACCATCTGTTACCTCAGTTTGTGCCCCAGTTCAGTCCTATGGGCCATGTCATGTGGGTATCTGTGGATGGATTTGAATGATGATCAATGTATCTTTGAGAGAAGACAGGTTATATATAGCATAAACTTCAGATGCAATTCTTCTCCAACCCATTATTTCTGAATTACAACTTCTCATTTGTCCAGGATCATTGCTCGTGCTAGCCAAAGTTTCTAATTTTGTAGCTTCGTCTCCAGCTTTCTACAAACTGAATTCATAGAAATTCAGTTTGGAAGCATCTATCAACTGCAGCAAAAAAATAAAATAAAATAAAATACAAAAAAAGCAACAGCTTTTTAGCAGAGTTTTCATGACAGCCTCTTTTCAGATGGTGGGGCAGAGAGGCTTTCAAGAGCTCCTTCTAGGTCAACATATGGACCTGAAATTGAAACTAATAATAGCAGAAGTCTCCATGCACACAGAGCAGAACATGTTTGCAGACACAGATTATTTGCCCTCTAAGGCACAGATTTTATGATTCAAAACCAACAATTTCCATTTAAAAGGATATCAAGTAACATGGCAGAAAAAGAATCTATTACTTGATAGTTTAGTGCCAGTCTCCAAATCCAATGAAAACTATAATGTAAAGTGGTCCTATGATCTGATTCAGAAGGAGCTCATTAGAGACTTGAACACCCAAAAAAGCTTTGATTGAGAGGATAATGATACCTTTCCCGCCAAAGTTTTATTATTCTTAAAATGAAACAAATGTTTTCCAGAAACACAGAATAAAAAAAAAAGAATGTTAAATTAACATCACAATGTTTTAAAGTATTTTTTTCCCTGAAAGAAGCCAGCAAAAAGTAATTTAACACCTAATATCAAGTGGTTCAATAGAGAAGCAAATAGATTCTAAAGGGAAGCTAAACACACAAATATGCTTCAAATAGATTCTAAAGGGAGGCCAAATGCAAACATAATCAATTAATGAACTATATAGGTAGGAGGAAAATCTCTAGATCTCTTCCTCCCTGACAAGGTCTCGTTCCCCAAATTACTTTATTATTGTAATTATACTTCTTAATGTTATGATATCAGATTTCCCAGGTTTTTTTAAAGAGAAGCCTAAAAATGAAAGTGTATAGGAAAAGAAAATATATTTATTACAACATGATGATCAGATTTGCAGAAATGAGCAAATATAGGGTTTCCACATATGATAAATTTAGACTTTAAAATTACCCTAGCTTTCTGGGCTGCAATCAATATGATGAAATCCAATAAAAGAAGATGCATGTAAAAGCATTACTCATAAAAAGGAAGAAAGGAAGATGCACATATAAAATAGTAGGAAGCAATTTGAAGGTTTGCTTTATGTAGCAACATAATTGCTTAGATAAACAAAACATCTAATCCATGAGAAGTAATAAACTGGAGGAGGAAAAAAAAGAGTTGCGTAGAATTGTCCATCTGTTTAGAAGCTGTTCAATGAAAAACTGAGTGGACAAGAATGAGTTCATTCATAAACAAATAGGATTGGCATATCATTTAAAAAAAAAACTCAAACAAATTGGAAAACAATTCAGAATTATCATTTCTACAGATGGAAGGAAGGAGGGAAGGAGGGAGGGAAGGAGGGA